>PVKA01011107.1:49252-62159 GCA_004027165.1 Ctenomys sociabilis | reverse complement strand
ATATATATATATATTATATATATAATAGCATAGATATACAGCTACTTTCTTAGTTCAGTGAGAAGAAAGTTTTGAACTAATAGTGTTTATGCAAGATATCAAGTCTGCATCTTTCACTATGAATACTACTACGAAGACAGCAATATGCAATGTATTAATTATTGTAACTGTCCTACCAACCTGTTTTGAAACTCTTACTGCATCTTTCTTCTATATATGAATTAATGAAGTGAATAAGAAGTAGCTTGCTTTATTGCTCTGGAGCTCCAGGATGCATACAATAAACAGAAATAAAACTTTTAAGGAGAGTCACATGGAGAGAAAACATTCTCTCAGGCTTTCACAGAGAGCCAATTGCTCAAGCAATCACCGTGACTCATCCACATGGCTGATGCTGACAAAGGATTTACAGGGACAAAGTGCAGTACAGGGTTTCAGGATAAATCCTGAGGGGATTTGACTGACCTTGTCAGACACAAAAGTTACATTTCTTGCTATACAGGTCTTGCTTTACCTTGGTCTTAACCATCCAGCAGAAAAGTATAAAAATGAAGCATAAAAAGTAAAGCCATATTAATAGGCTGAGCTGTAAAAGGCTCAAGTCAACAACTTCTGACATTGCCAGTCATGTGGATAACCCTACTATTATAGATTATTGGACTATATTGGATTACTTTGCGTAATTCATGCACCTACAATATATGAATGGCAATGGAATAGCCATCTCTGATAAAAGTAAACAAAGAAGGGGGATATAAATGAAGATCCATTTTGTAGTGAAAAAAAAACATATATGTATATACAAAATAGCATAGATATGCAGCTACTTTCTCTTAGTTCAATGAGAAGAAAGTTTTGAGCTAATAGTGTTTAGACAAGATATCATGTCTGCAGATAACAGTTTTTAGAGCAGTGCTGTGATTGTTCAGACTTTGTGGGGGCGGAATTAGTGAGTTTTAGGCTGTGTGCAGGGTAGTTATTCATGACAGCTGAATTATGGCCTTATTATTGTATCTACTTGGAGATTAAGTATGGCTTAAGGAGATATGATTAGGTGTTAAATTGGCAAGGTGTGGATTTTTGTTGGTTTATCTTAGTTGTCAATTTGACCAGAATAAGAAACTGGTGGACAGGTGATTGGCTTGTAATAGCTGGATGGACTATTGGGAGGTGAGGCCTGGTTGGAGGAATTGGTTTGTATCCAGTCCCTGTATCTGTTTCCTGGCCCTTTCTTCTTTGTTCCTCCTCAGTGCTCTGCTTCCCAGCCACTGTGAACTTGGCCACTTGCTTCCACCACAGCCTCCTACCATGTTGTTTTTGCCTGGGAACCAGCTGACCATGGACTGAAACCATGAACTGAAACAAATTCCTCCCACTTTAAATTGTGAGTGTCAAGTATCCTGGCCCAGCAATGGCAACAGCGACTACTTTAAGGGTTTTCCTACCTGACCTTGCATAATCAAGACTCTGTGGTCCTATGCTGAGATTCATCAGTTTATCAGTGAAACAAAATAGAGAACTCACTCATTTAATGATAAACAAAGAGGTCAAAGGAATCCAATGGGAAAAGGTAAGTATTTTCAGTACATCAAACTGGAACAACTAGCTACGTACCGGGAGAACTGAACTCTGACTTCTATTTCATATCATACACAAGAGTTAATTTGAGATAAATAACAAGCCTAAACAAAGAAGTTAGAACTACAAAGCTTCTATAGGAAGACATGCAGAACACCCGAAATTCTCCTATGTGCTTGGCAGAAATTGTCAAAATCATTTCAGAGCTATGGACATAGTGCAAGGATCAGTGTTCCCAGGGACTTGAGAGGCAAGGGCTAGTGGGCAGAGGGCAAGAAGATTTTGGGGGCAGTGGCAAAACTGCTCTAAAAGATGAAGGGTTAAAACAATAACTTTGGAGGAAGTTCTAGTTATTTGTTATAAACCTTAATGTCCATCTGCCTTATGACCTTGCGGTGTTACTCCTGCATATATATTCAAGAGAAATAAAGATGGAAATCCCCCAAGGTAAATATATAATAATTTTCCTAGCAAATACATTCCTTAGTGCAGTAGACTCAAGAGCCTGCTTAGGCAGGCACGGGGACCGGGATTTGATCCCTGGCATGCCTTGCTGGTCCTGCTCCCTAGAGTGCACCGAGGTGATGCTTGAGACTGGGTGTGGTGGTGTGTGCCTGTAATCCCAGTGCTTGGGAGCCTGAAAACAGGAGGATCCCTATAAGCCCGAACTGGGTAGTGAGACCCTATAGACCCTGTACTAAATATATAAAAATAAATAAATAAATAAATAAATATTCATATTGGTCCCCCACTTAAAATTTCCCAAATGTTCATTGATGAGAGATTATATTATAATATATTCATATGATAAAGTACTAACTAGTAATAATAGGCACAGACTATAGAGACAACAGCATGAATACATTTTATTTGAAAATCATTATTTCAGGTGCAAAAAGCAATTACTACAAACCAGGTGCAGAGGTGCACATCTGTTATCTCAGCTACAGGGAAGCCGGGAGCAGGAGGCTCTCAAGTTTAAACCCAGCTTGGGAAATCTAGAACTTGTTTCAGGGCCGATGACGGTGATGATACCTGGGGCTGGGCTTACGGGTGGAGCACTTGCTGAGCTCATGTGAAGTCCTGGGTCTCCTCTCCAGTACCACAAATAAGCAAAATCATCATGTGGAGTAGTACGCCCTGTATTCCTATATGGCTAAAATTCTAGAAGGAGAATAATCTGTGGTGGAGCCAGTTACAACCATAGATTTGGTTGTTACCAAAAAGGAACTAGAAGCAGGATTCACTAGGAAGGAGAATCAGAAAGCTTTCTGGGTGGCGGTAATGTTTTATATCTTACTGGGGGTTTCAATTTCCTAAATATGGACATCGATCAAAGTTTATGGAATGATGCACTTAAGAGTTTATATTTCATTATATGTTGTGTTATTCTTTTTTAAATACACTCTGAATATGTATTGAACACAAGTGAAGGCTACACAGGCTGAAGTGCTGAAGTATCCTCATGCCCCAAACTTACTTTGAAGAATATAAAATAGAAGACAGATTGAGAGTTGGTATTAATACTGAAAAAGACCGACTGTCACTTTGAAGACAAGAGAATAGAAAATCCAAGAGGACAGTAATGAAAATCTGCTACAAGCAAGCAGGAAGATTCAGCGAGGAGGCTGGATATCAGACACCGACATACAAAAAGTAAGTCTTCCTCACCATAGGTACTATAAAGTCTCAGCCACAGTGGTGTGAAAAAGGTGGCCAGGTAGGACTCAGCACACCTGTAACACTAATACTAGGAAGGCAGAGAGGAGGGAGAGCACTGTGGTTTCAAGGCCCATGTGGCTACGTAGTGAGTTCAAAACAAACCTGAACTATATGGTTAGACCCTGTCTCGAAAAAGAAAACAAAAACAAGCAAACAAGAAGTCAAAAATGCCACCTTAATTAGGCTACAATCTCCAGTGACTAAACACGTGCCTTTCTGTGGGGTTCTTGGTTACGCATCCATGGGGCTTCTGAAGGGAGTGTAGATTACTGCCAGCCACAGCAAGACCTCTCTGCGGACAAGTGAACTTGTCTCAGTTACTCTTCTCTCATTGCTGAGACAAAATACCTGACATCCAAAATGAAGGAAGGAAAGGTTTATTTAGCTCACAGTTACTGCCGGTTTCAGTCCATATTTGGCTGGCTCCAAGGCAGAGTGGCAAAGGGCAGAAAGCGTCTGGTTCAGGGCATCAGAACAACAACAATGGCCACAGAGAGGAAGGCTCTCTCCCTTCAATTGCTTTCAGGCTGTCACCCCAGGCTGGGAACGGTACATACACCCATAATCCCAGCAGTGGTAAGACCCATAATTCCAGTGGATCTTGAGTTAGTCTCAAACTCTAGAGGTCCTCAGCCCATGATTGCATGAGGTTTTGGGGGGACAACTAGATACAAACCATAACAGAACTGCAGAAATTCATTACCACTGCACCAAGATGCCCCCATAGGAGTGACTGGCATGGACACAGAAGTGAGCAATGAAATCTGGAGAACATTTTGCACTTCTGACCAGATGGGGAAAGTCTCAGTGCACGCCCTTACTACTGCCTCAGCGTGGCTGATGGAGGGCTTGCCGCTTCCCGTAGGAGGTTCGCTTCCTTTCCCGACCTCCCAACATTACTCAATGTGTGGAGATGTCCAAGCGGAGCATCCTGAAGTAGACTTTAGTCTCTTCCATCATTTCTACTCAGTTTTTAAATTCTTTCATATGGTAAAAATGATCATACTTGTAAAACTGATATATACAGATCTAATGTGATCCTAGTTAAAACACCAAGAGCGTACTTTACAGAAATAGAGAAAACAGTTCCAAAATTCATTGGGAATCAGAAGAGGCTTTGAATAGTGAAAGCAGCTGTGGGTAACAAAGGCACAGCAGGATGCATCACAATCCTGGACTTCAAATTCTACTGTAAAGGTACTGTGATAAAAACAGCATGGTACTGGCAAAACAAACAAAATATATACAGATACATGGAACTGAATAAGAGCTGCAGAAATAAATCTAAACACATTTAGCTACCCCATCTTTGACAAAGGGACTAAACACCTCCACTGGAGGAAAGATAGCCTCTTTAATGAATGGTGCTAGGAAAACTGTCTCTCCACGTGCCGATGATTTAACCTGGACCCATGTCTCTCACCGTGCACTAAACTAAAATCAAAGCAGGTCAAAGACGTAAATATTAAATCAGCCAGGGATTTAGCTCAGTGGTGCGGCACCTCCCTGGCTGTGTGAGGTCATGAGTTTGATTCCTGATACATGCCCCCCTCAAGTGTATATATCATAAAACTCTTGAAGACATGGGGTGGGCAAAAACTTTATGAAAACCCTCACCACATGAGAAATATTGTGAAGAATCAACAACTGGGATTATTTTCATATTAAAAAGGTTTTGCACAGCAAGACAAACCACCAACAGAGTGAAGATACACTCCACAGAATGGGAAAAAATATTTACCAGATATTCCTCAGGCAATATAATAATATCTGGACTGTATAAAGAACTCAAAAAGGTCAGACACCCAAATTCAAATACCCAAGCCAAAAATGGACATCTGCAGTGAACAGACAGTTTTCAAATGAAGAAGTACAGACAGCAAATAAATATATTAACAAATGGTCAACATCACCGGTCATTTGATGAATGCAAATTAAAATAACACTAAGATCCCATCTCATTCCAGAAAGAAAGACTATTTCCTAGAAATCAACCAACAGCAAATGCTGGTGAGACTATGGGGGAAAAGGAACCCTTCTCCACTGTTGCTGGGAGTGTAAATTGGTAAAGCAATATGAAAATCAGAATGGAGATTCATCAAAAAATGAAAACCAGAGGCTCCATTTGACCCAGGCAACCCCCTTCTCAGTATCTTCCCAAAGGAGTTAAAAACATCGTATCACAATGACTTATGTAGACCCATGTTTATAGCAGCAAAGTTAGTAATAACTAAGTCTTGAAATTATCCCAGATGTCCACCAACAGATCAATGGATTTTTAAAATGTGGTTTTATACATGAAGGAGTACTGCTTTGTCGTAAAAAAGGATAAACTTGAGACATTTCTAAGTAAAGGAATGCGCCTTGAGACCACACTTTTAAGTGAAGTAAATTGGACACACATGTTTAAATATGGTGTTGTTTTTTCTTGGTTGAGAAACTGAAGGGTAAACAAGGACCAAAATGGAGGATAGATATTGGGAAGAAGGAAGAAAATCTCCAATGGGAAGAGGGAAAAGGGAAGAGGGAGGGGAAAAAATAGGAAGGGAAAAAGGGGAAAAAAAGAATAGAAAAAAAAAAAAAAGATGGCCAGCCAGATAGCTCAGGGGATTAAAGCACCTGCCTAGGCAGGCTTAGAGAACAGGTTTGATCCCCGGCATGGGTGCCGGGCTGCTCTGATCGAACAGTGAGACCCTGCGCTAAATACATTTTTTTTAAAAAAGGAAAAAAAGCTTATTTATAGAGCTTTCATAAATAAGAAGGGGAAAAGAATTGAAGGGAGGGGAAGGGAAGGGGGAAATAAATGAAGAATCAAGATCTATTATGTGTAGGTACACATTCCCCACGCTGAATGTGATCAGTATGTATGTCAAAAGTGCACCGATAAAATTCACTTTTTAAGAAATCCTTTCATGATCTTCTTGAGTGATTTTTTTAAACTAACAACGTGGCTTGAATAAACCACCCAGCTCCGTGAAAGTCGCATGCGAGAGCATGAGATTCCTTGCTGCACACAATCCAACCAATGCCACCTTGAACAAAGATACAGAGGAGCTAAGAAGAGGGGAATTTCCACAATAATAAGGGCACAAGAACCACTCAGGACGCTGAGGGTCGATGACCAGCTAAATCATTGTTGTTGTCCGCTGTGTTGCTGGCCTCGGAGGGTCCTGGTGCTTGCTGCGGTAGCCTTCACGGGAGGCCGAATGAAACACGGAGACACCGTGCGCTTCCTGGACGAAGCGGCTTGGAACTTCGAAAGGCATCGTCCAACTTTGGTATCTGGAGAAATATCATCCTGAAACACGGCTGCACTTCAAAGCCTCCGGGGGTCACAGCAGCAGCTGCTGGTGCGTAAAACTGGTGCGGGAAGTGGAGCTTGGGCTGGGCCTCCCTAGGTAGGCAGGTTGGCCCTGGGTGGCTTGGTGTCTCGGGCCAGTGACGCTTCCACGGGAGCACGGACAGGCAGCTTTACCACGCCTTGCCAGCCGCCGAGTTCCAGTTTCTGTGTTTGTTTTCTGAGCAATGCATTTGGACAATGACCAAAACATTCTTCCTGTTCAGTAATTAAAATGTGTTTATCATTTGTACCAATTAGGCTCTCCTGGAATCGTGCAGCTTTGGGATGATGTCTTTAAGTCTATTTCTGTGCCAGAACTGGAATGATGGATAAGAAATTTAGAAAGAGTGGGCACCAAAATATCCAGCACAAAGCTCATATTTTTAGTGTCCGGTAGAATCAAAATTCCAGAAACTGAAGACACGCTAGACCTTGAGTGCTTTATTCCTTCAGGCGTTTTAATGTAGTTGGGCCTGTCCGGCTCTCGCCTTCCCACCTTATGCCTGCGTCCTCTGCACTCGTGCTAGTACGCGTCAGGTTTGCTTACCCATTCATCTTTCTTGTTAATTACAACCAAGTCATGTGATTATTTAATGCCTTTCTGTAAGTCTTATGTTGTGCTCTTATAGGAAAGTTCCACTTTCAAAATCTACGTTGTTGCATAAATACATCTCTACTGTCTCCAGACCAAAAAAAAAAAAAAAAAAAGCCTTACAGCTAATTTCATGCTTGATGGTTAACAGGAAGGACCCGAAAGAAGAATGGGGTGTATTTTTCCTTAGATGCTGCCTTTGTCTTGTGCAGAGAGCTTGGAGAATATGCTCCTGAGCTTAATAAATATTTTTTTTAAAGGTAGCGATGCTTTGCTGTTGTAGCTAAAATTCTTAATCATAAAGTTTCTGAAATTCTTGTCACTTTTCCCACTCTTATCAGAAAAGGTTTACCAACTTTATGTGTTTGCTTTGTTCCCTTTCCAACCTTTTGCCAAAAAAGAAAAACAGAAATGGGTATCTCTAATGACTTGAGCAGACCTCTGACATTCTGAACATCTATGAGCTGTGTATTTAATATTCATATACTGTTGGATAATTTGTTTCATTATGTAATTGATAAAACCGTGATGTATATTAACGTCAACTTAGCTGTATGTTCATACTGCCAGGGGATGTGTGGCTACAGTTCTGTGGGGTAAATAATTTTTCCAAGTTCACCAGCTTGTGAAGAGCTTAAAGTAGCCTGTGAGTTCAGCATCTAAATAAATAAAAGTATGAAGTATTCATAAATAAACAAGAAATGTATATGGACTGTATAAAGAAAAAGTATTCAATACTGCTAATATAAATAAAGATGTTTTTATAGAATAATTTTTATAAGCTCATGGCAGAAAATCCCGCATAAATATCTATGTATAACGAAGCTGTGAGCAGTGACACATGCTTATAATTCCTGAGCTGTAGGAGGCTGAGGCAGGAGGATTGTAAGCCTGAGCCCAACCTAGGGCAATTTAGTAGTTTAACAAAACCATATCTTAAAAACAAATTAGTTCAACCCACAGTACCCAAAAAAAATGAATTAACTAACTGAAAAGACAGACATGGAAAAATACACATAAAACTTTGGCATAATGAAAAATAAATTTTTAGAAAGCTAATAGAATGGGAGATATTTTGTAGCACATATTACAGATAAAAGAAATACAGCATTCAGTATATATCAAAGACCACAAATCCATTAGAAATTAACCCATAGATAAATGCAAAATCTGAACAGTAAATTAAAATAAAAAGAAATACAGGTGCTAAATAAAATGAGATTTCTTCAACTTGCCAGTGATAGAAATTAACATGAAAAAGTAGGCAACTTTATCTCTTTATGAAGAAACTATAAACTAGTGATATCCAGAGATGAAGGAAACAGTTTCTTTCATATGTGATTGGCAGAACAGTGAATTTATAAAGTATTTCTGGTTGGCAGTTTGGAGCTATCTCTCCCAAATTACAATATTCATCCTCTTGAGCAATTCCTTTTCCAATAACCTGTTCTGCAGAATCATGCAATGCACAAAGTGTATACACTTAAAATTTTTTCAGTGGAGGAATAGTTAAATAAATCATGAAATGCTGCATATTGGTTAAAATATTGAAAGGGATTTATATTTTCTGACATCGAGAAAACCCTCAAAATGTATGTGAGTATGAAAACATCAAGTTGAAAGGCCAGGAAGATGGCTCAGTAAAATAAGTGCTTCTCTGACAAGCACAAGGGCCTGAGTTCAATCCCTGGTTCCACCAAAAAAAAAAAAAAAAAAAAAGAAAGAAAGAAAACATCAAGTTGAAAATCTATGGCTATGATAGGTCACATTTATGTTAAAACCAAAACTACTGTGACTGAAAGGGCTAATTACTGGCCTGTATCTTTTTCTTCTCTTCATTAGCACCTGAAGTAGAACATAATTAACTAAAAGACCCCAGACCCCCTTGTCCTGAGGGGTGGCCAGATGTTAAAGTGCCACCAAATACTATGCTAATAACTAAAAGTTATTAAGATAATCTTCTGGGAAGGCCGATGCAAAGAAACAAATAATCGAAGTAATCTCTTTACGCTTTTCCACCTTTTCTCCTGTTTTGAATAAGGACAGGACAGCTTGAACTCCAGCAGCCCCTGCAGACCATAAGGAACTAGAGGCCAGTAATGAAAATGGTGGCTCTGAAAATTCAGAAGAGTCTGGGTCCCTGATAGTGCGGGGCTTCCTTGCTGGCCACCTTAGGGATACTTCTACATAACAGTAAACTTCTACTTTGTTTATGTCACTACTGAGTTGCAGTACCTCTTACTAGGAACTGGTGGAACCAGGGATTGAACTCAGGCCCTTGCACTTGCACTTGCCAGGGAAGTGCTTATTCCACTGAGCCATCTCCCCAGCCCTGCCTGCACTCAACTTCTAACTGACATAAACATACAAGCCTTAAATATCCATATTACATATACTCAAAAGGCACCAGTGATGCTGGGAGTGTAGCTCAGTGGAAGAGTATGTGCCTAGCGTGGGAAAGGCTCTTAGTTCACCCCCAGCATCCAATAAATAAATACAAATAAAAGATTACAGTCATTGCCTTTGAGAAGGATTTGAAGTTAGAGGAATATGATTGGCAAATTTTACTCTGTCTTTATCTTGCTTCAATATTTAGATTCATTTCATCAAAAGAGGCACAAAGAAAGGTGACTAAAGAATATTGTAAGGTTATGAGGGGCCAGTGGTCTAGAGCAGCAGACCAAGCACTTGCTTACGTAAGCACAGTGGCCAAAGTTGGATCCCTGGCATCACATGCCACACCACCAGGTGTGCTGAGCCGGCAATGGGGTCTGGGCGAGGTGGGGTGCATCTGCAATCCCAGCACTAGGGAGGCAGAAATCAGGAGGATCGCTGTGATTCCAAGGCGTATAGTGAGAACCTGCACACAAAAAAAAAACCTTTAAAAAATATTGTAAGATTATGGTGACAGTGTCTCTGGGAAACACTGATATTTTAAAGATTTTATTCTATTTTCTAAGTAAATGAGTCATTAAAAATAAGAACAAGTTTCATTAAAAATCATTTTCAAGAAATAGCTGCAGAATAGAGGAGAGAATAGGAAAAGGAGAGAGGGAAGATATGAAGCTCAGAGTTCAGAGGGAGAAAGAGAAGGAAAGAAGGGAGGGAAGGAGAGAAGGGAATGAGGAGAAAATAAGAAGCAGGAGGAGATAGAAGAATAAGAAGGAGAAGGAGGAGGAGGAAGAGGAGGAAGAGGAAAAAGAGGAGGAAGAGGAAGAGGGAGGAGGAGGAGAAGAAGAAGAGGAGGAGGAGGAGAAAAAATGAGCAAGAAACAGTATAGTAGTAGAAGTGGGACCTAGGGGTCTAGGCTGGACTCTAATTCTCCTGCCTCTGCCTCCGAGAGTGCTGGGATTACAGGGGCATGGACCACCATGCCCAGCTTTATTTCCCCTCTTTAAATTGTATATGTAAGACATTTCCCTAACAACAGGAAAGCTGGCACCAATATAAGAATTAAGGTACCCAAAGGCTAGACAAGAATTGACAAATGTATAGTAAATAGCCCATTATTACTAACTTTCTACCCATGGCAGACATCATTAATCAATCTTAGAACAACTTCCTGTAGAACCTCTGCAAGGTTTCTCTCCAGTAAAGCAGCCACTACCCACCAATTATACTTAGCATGAAGGATAATATCATTTGACCCCCCAGGGATCTACAGCTCTTCCCTGTGGATGCGACCCATGGGGGGGGGGGCAATGAGCTTCCCAGGACCAATGGCTTTTGCTATCAGAATATCACCTCATGTGTGGCTCCCCGAGAGCTTTCCTTGGTGCTGAAAATCCTTCTACAATTCCCTTACAGGACCTTGGACTCTGCTGACAGCCACCATTATTCACAGGGACCAAATTTCCCATTTGCCAGAGATGCACCTTTTAGACAAACAGGTCTTTTTTTTTTTTTTGTGGCAGAACCGGAGATTGAACTCAGGCCCTTACACTTGCCAGGGAAGTGCTTATTTCACTGAGCCATCTCCCCGGCCCCTGGGGAGTAAATACTTCTAAACGAAATGTGCTATCAATAGGCAAGAGCAGAGTCCAGGCAACCCCGTAGTCAGCTTCAGGGAAGCCATTGTAAGCATCAGATCATCCCATGAACAACAAGGTTGCCACCCAAGCACGTCTTTGGGTATCAGATCTAGAGACAGGGCAAGGGCTCAGGGACAGGGTATCAGAACCAAGCACAGGCACCGGCAAAGGCAAGTGAGAGAGAGAGTCACGTGGCACTGTGGACTGAATGTGTTTCCCTAGAGTTCACATGTCCAAATCTTCATCCCAAATGTGATGGTACAGAGAAGTGTGTGGTGCACACTTGCAGTCCCATCGTTCTGGGAGGCTGAGGCAGGAGGATCGGAAGTTTAAGCCCAGCCTACGCAACTTAGCAATTTAGAGAGAACTTGTCCCAAAATAAAAATCAAAAAGGAGATGGGGATGTAAAAACATTCTATTACAGTGATGCACGCATAGCTATGCTTGTGGCAGCGTAATTCATATTGGCCTAAACCTTGGAAGTGGCCTAGATATCCATCAGCAGATCAATGGATGCAGGAAATGTGGGGCTCACACACGACAGGGTACTACTTCCTGCGATAACTTTGAGTCATTTGTAGAAGAATGGATGCACCTTGAAATCACAATGTTAAGTGAAGTAAATCAGACATCTGAGCTTAAATATCACAGTTTCTCTTGTATGAGAAACCCAAAGTGTAAATAATTCAAGAACAAAATAAAAGATAGATCACACAGAACAGAGATATCTTTCAGTAAAGGAACGGGCACCAAGAGATGGGGAAGAAGGGAGAGGAAGGGGGCTTAACAAGAATTAAATAAGGTGTGTTGTATTACGTACACGGCTCAAGTCCCCACAAGGAATGTAATCATTACGTATTGCAAATGTATGTGAATGGCAATTTAAATTTAGGGTAAAAAGAGAACAGAAAAAAGAAAGGGGGTGGGGCTCCTGGTAGATGGTTAGGTCTAAGCATAGAGCCCTCATGGATGGGATTAATACTCTTGTAAGAGAGCAGGAGGAAAGCTCCTCAGGCCTTCTGCCATGTAAGAAAGCACAAAAGGCAGGTGTGATGGTGCACACCTGTAATCCCAGCAGTCAGGAGGCTGAGGCAGGAGGATCGCTGGGAGTTCGAGATCAGCCTGAGCTACGCAGTGAAACCTTGCCTCAAAAAGACAAAATATATATGTTAAAATAAAGGAAAACAAAAAAGAGCATAAGATGCTTGTCACTGCGGGCTTGGAAGGGGCTGTCACCTGATAGTGTGAACCTGTGGATGTCATGATCTTGGACCCATCTCCAGACTGGTAAGAAAACAATGTCTAAAGCCGGGCGTGGTGGCGCATGCCTGTAATCCCAGCACTCGGGAGGCTGAGGCAGGAGGATTGTTGAGTTCGAGACCAACCTGAGCTACAAAGTGAGCTTAAGGCCAGCCTGAACTGCATAGTGAGACCCTGTCTCAAAAAGACAAAAAAAAGCCGGGCGTGGTGGCGCATGCCTGTAATCCCAGCACTCGGGAGGCTGAGGCAGGAGGATTGTTGTGAGTTCGAGACCAGCCCGAGCTACCAAGTGAGCTTAAGGCCAGCCTGAACTGCATAGTGAGACCCTGTCTCAAAAAGACAAAAAAAAAAAAAAAAAAAAAAGAAAACAATGTCTGCTGTTCA
>PVKA01011107.1:0-49152 GCA_004027165.1 Ctenomys sociabilis | reverse complement strand
GTGAGACAAGAGTTAGCAGTAGGGACAGCAACCTGTCCAGCAGTAGGGACAGCAACCTGTCCAGCAGTAGGGACAGCAACCTGTCCAGCAGTAGGGACAGCAGCCCAGAGTGGACTCTGCTGATCACAAGCCTCAGAGATCTCACAACAATGTCTGCCGGTGCCTGGGACCGCTTCACAGTGAGACCAGGCAGGGCACTGGCCAAGGCACATGGGCACTGCATGGGTTGGTCACTAAAATGTGTGTAGTCTCCTGTAGAGTGGGGGCCGTATCGGTTATGGTCCCCTGAGCTCCCTTGGAGATTCCTTAAGGATTCTAAGATACAGAGCCGTCCTGGGCGTCCTGCTCAGGTCCCTGCTGGCTAGATGGAGCTTTACTTCCTTGCCTTCCTTTCATTTTCTTACCTTTATATCTTCTAATTTGATTTGTTTGCACCCTAGCTCCTTCATCCAAGTTTTGTTCTTTCTTTCTTTCTTTCTTTCTTTCTTTCTTTCTTTCTTTCTTTCTTTCTTTCTTTCTTTCTTCCTTCCTTCCTTCCTTCCTTCCTTCCTTCCTTCCTTTCTTTCTTTCTCTCTTTCCCTTCCTTCCTTCCTTCCTTCCTTCCTTCCTTCCTTCCTTCCTTCCTTCCTTCCTTCCTTCCTTCCTCCCTTCCTTTTTTTCCAGTACTGGGGATCAAACTCAGGTCCTTAACTTCCCAGGCCAGTACTTATGCCACTGAGCTATATCCCTAGACCCCTAAGCCTTCATTCTCTGTCTCTGTAGGATGTGTCCCCATCATTTAACAGTAACACATGTTTTTCCTTATTTTTTAAAAAATATGTGGCCAATATAAGACATTGAGAAGAAAAAAGAGTAGAAACAAGGGAGGAGGAATGTTGCCCATAAACTATACAGAATTTTTATTATTTATTTATTTATTTTTGTACTGGAGATCGAACTAGGACCTTGTGCTTCCCAAGCAACTGAGCTAGCTCTCCAGCCCCACAATCATGGTTCTATTCTGGCATGTTTATTTCAGTCTTTTTTCTCTTAAACACTGACATAATTGAAGTAATCCTGTTGAGGCCCAGGAAATTATACAGCAAAGTTTGGCCCTTCTTTTGTTTAGTTGTTAGTTTTTTTTAAATCATGGTCTTGCTATGCAGTTTGGGCTGGCTCTGAACTCCTATATAAGCCAGGCTGTCCTTGAAATTATGGAACCTTCCTGCCTCAGCCTCCTGAGTGCTAGAATTACAGATATGTGCACCGCGTTGGTGCTCTGGCATTGGCACTAAAGGACTTTGGAAAGTCTCAGGATGAATTCTCTCTAGCCCTTTCCTGTCCTCATATCCACTGTCTCTCCCTCAATGTGAATCATAATAGAGCCGGGCGTGGTGGCGCATGCCTTTAATCCCAGCACTAGGGAGGCTGAGGCAGGAGGATTGTTGTGAGTTTGAGACCAGCCTGAGCTACAAAGTGAGCTTAAGGCCAGCCTGAACTGCACAGTGAGACTCTGTCTCAAAAAAGACAAAAAAAAAAAAAAAAAAAATGTGAATCATAACCATTGGAATTCCTCTTTTCCTAGGCAGGTCACAGAAACTAGAAGCCTTGATCCTTAAAGCAAGCCATCAAACCTCAGAAGAGTCACTGTGTCCCTTTTCCTTTTTCCCTTGAAGACTCTCATTGCAGAGCAGTCCTGGCCACTCCCAAAGAGGAAGGAACTGGAACAGACAGGTCACGGCAGTTGGGTCCACTCTGTGTTTTGGGCCTGGGGATCTGGCTCTTGTGTCTTCTCCTGTGTGACTTTCATTGTAGTTTAGGCAATGATGAGTAAGAGGCCAGAGGGCCGAGGACAGAGATCCAAGTCTCATTTCCCACTTTCTCCCCTCTGGGGGTTGTCCGTGCCCCTTCCTGACCTCTGCATCCAGGTCTGGAAGAGAGTGCTTCCTGCTCTCACACCACTGCCAGCCTAGAACAACTGCACTGTTTTTTTGTTTTGTTTTGTATTTTTACATAACTGGGGATTGAACTCAGGCCCTTGCACTTGCCGGGGAAGTACTTATTCCACTGAGCCATCTTCCTGGCCCCAAACAACTGCACTGCTGCTTGTTAACTTTTCCTGAAGGTGACTTCTGGCCTGGGCAACCTAGAATTTGGCTCGACCTCACAGGTTCAGAACACAGACTTTCCTGAAAAACCAGACTCATTTTAGATACTTGCTGCAAGTTTTTGGGGTCCCCAAGGCACCCTCTCATGGGACCAGCTAGCTACAAATGTGGAGATTTCCATTGCTCCCTCAGATTCAGTCATTCCAGAACATCTCACAGGGTTCAGGACAGCATTCTGTGTGGGCTTAGCAAGAAGAAAATCTTGGCACTCTACTCTGGGAGGCTGAGACATGAAAGCCTCCAGTTTGAGCTTAGCCTGAGCAATGTAGTGACTGTATTAGTTACTCTTCTCTCGTTGCTGGAACAAATACCCGACACTCAAAATGAGGGAAGGAAAGGTTTACTTAGTTTACAGTTACTGGAGGGTTCAAGATACTGGAGGAGAGGCTGGGGCACTGCCCTGTCCAGGATGACCCTCTCCACATCTCTGAGAAAGCACAGGCTAGCCAGTTTAATGGCTAGGGCCTCTCTGCCCCCCCCCCCGACCCCTCCCTGGCCCTCTGGCCCCGCCCCTCAAACCATTCATTGCTTCTCCAGCTGCATCTGCCTTATCACTTACATGAGGCTTTGGGGGGACCACTAGACACAAACCATAACCCTGGGTAACTTAGTGACTTAGGAAGATTCTGTCTCAAAGTAAAAAATTAGGAGCAGGGGAGATGGCTGAGTGGTCTAAGCACTTGCCTGGCAAGCGCAAGGACCTGATTTCGATCCCCAGTACCACATACCATGCTGGCCCCGACCTGGGTGTGCCGTGCTAGCCACCAAAACCAAATGTGGTGGTGCATGCCTGTAATTCCAGGGCTGAGGAAGCTGAGGCAGGAGGATCACTATGATCTGTGTCAGCAGGAATTTGTGCCAAAGACATTTTTTAAAAAAATATTAAAAATTAGGTAAGAAGGAGTAGAGGGCTAGGAGATATCTCAGTAGAATAAGCAAGGCCTGGGGGGAGGTCCGAACATGGACTTCAGGCCCCTGTAAACTCTGGTGATATACAATTATATGTAACAATCTGTACAGCATTAAGCTCACCTAAGTAAGTCACAGTATCCAATTTTTTTTTTTTTTTTTTTTTTTTTTGCAGAACCAGGGATTGAACTCAGGCCCTTGCGCTTGCCAGGGAAGTGCTTATTCTACTGAGCCATCTCCCTGGCCCCTATCCAATTTTTTATTTATGTTTCATTACATAGCATAATTGAGCTCATTGGCCAGGTGGCCGGGTTCAATCTTCACCCCTTGTTCTGTCCCCAGGGGGACGGCTCATATCACGTGCCCGAGAGTCCCAATGCTCTAATCCCTCAGTTGGATTTTTCCACAGGGAGGTCCTCTGGCCTGAGTCACTGCCTTAGCACAAGCGGTCTAGAGACCACAGTCACCTCCCTCGGATATGCAATGTGCAGTGGTCCAACAGACACGTCACGAGTCACACAAACAGTCCTGTCACTCAGAAAGCACACGGATATGAAGGTCACCTCCCAGGGAAAGGACCGGGGCATTCTCTTCCCTGCACACTGCGCATACCTTCTCAAGTCTTTTTTTTTTTTTTTTTTGGCGGAACCGGGGATTGAACTCAGGCCCTTACGCTTGCCAGGGAAGCACTTATTCCACTGAGCCATCCCCCCAGCCCCATGCCCATACCTTCTGAACTGCCCCTTTATTTATCTTCCCTTGACTTACTCAATTTGGGGGCAGAACACCAACCAGCACAGATGGAACGCTAACACCTCATTCTGCCATGTTCCGCCCACCACCGGTCCTGCGCCCCTGCTTACTGCATAATCTGAGTGTCCCTGTGCCTCGTAACACCCTGTAACTTTGGGAGAATGAGTGGATTTGGGGGCAGCAAGTAGCAGTGCGTTGCTCTGTGCTAAGCACTAATATTTTAAAATCTTTTTAGTCGGGTATGTGAAAGATAGTGTTTTGTCATTTTACTTTGCAGTTAGTTTTACTTAACTAGAAAAAAAAACTGCAGTATTTATTGCATTTGTCTTTATTTGACTATGATTTATTTTTCAGATTTTAGATTCATTTTTCCACTCATTTTCCAGAGAGATTTGGAGTGTTTTCTTAATCAAATGAGCTTTATTACGATTAATGTCTCTTTTCTGTCAAAGCAACTTAAATAAGCCAAAATATTGACTTGAAAAATGAAAAAAAGTAATACAAAATTTTATTTAAAGACATGATCAATGTCAGTGGGCTCATGGTTCCTGGCCCTTTTTAAAAATTCTGGTCCCTTTTCAGGGTGACACATGGGTGACTTTCTCTGATTTCTCTATTGGTATCTCTCCTGTTGTTGGCACAAGGTACTTGACACCCCTAACTTGGAGAGGTTTGCCCAACTCATGGCTTCTGTCCCCGGTTGGCTTCTCCCAGGCAGAAGCAGAATGGCAGAGGGACATGGTGGGGGACAAGAGCAGAAAGCAGAGGGGGAACTGGAGAGGCATGTGCACCTTCTGCTCTACGCCCAGGATCGCCTCTTCTAAGCAGACCTGGTCTCCCGACAGCGCATTGGCAGACAAAGCCATGGAGGAGCGCAGCGACAAGTTCTCCCTTCCAAGTTCGGTTCCCCCACTGGGCCTTGGGGAGAAGATTGCACCTAAGTGCAGCTTGTTGCCCAGGAGGAGGAGGCTGTCGTGACCGCGGGCCCAGCGAGTGCTGTCCCCATAGCTGTCGGTCTGGCAGCTGGCAGCTTCTGGAGAGGTCTGCGAACCCATCCCCCACCTGTGGCTGCACTGATTCACCCCCTCGGTGTCATAGTGTGGATTCTCTCCAAAGCAGAGCCTGAGACAAGGACCAGGGAGCTTGGTCACAAGGCCATACCAGGAAACTAGAGCGAAGGAGAAACAAGACAAAGAAGGGGGAAAGACCAAGAAAAGGTGCGGCACTGGACTTGCCAGATGACAGTGCAGTCTGGGGGCTCTCTGGGGAACTGAATAGAACTGTGAGGAACTGGGCCTTATGCTTCTAAAGGACAGCAGACAGATACTTTTCCATGGGCTTCCCTCACATCTTGTTGGGCGGATGTGACCAGAGAGGACTGTAATGACCTCTCCCAGCCTCCTTGGAAAACCCCTAAGCACCCACCACGGCCGCAGGTGAGATGACAAGTGTGTCGAGCGGATGTGACCAGGGCCACAAATAGAACTGGCCCTGCAGCAGCCTGTTTTCCATATGTAAACACCTCAAACACACGCTAAGAAAATCAGCTGTGTTGCATTGTGGGTAGGTCTGTGCCCAAAGCAGCCCGTGCTTAAGAAACGTGAGCTGTGTGCAGGGAAGGAAAGGCTGGGAGCTGGGCCCTGTGGGAACAGGGACACAGGTGGCACAGAGTGTGTCCAACTCAGTAGCCAGTGGGACAGGGACTGTGGAGACAGGGAACAGTGTGGTTGACTCCGGGTCTGCTCTGGGTCTCTTAGGGACCAGGTGGGCTGACTGGTAGGTGAGACCCCTGAGTTCCCAACCCCCAGAGGGGCGCGATGTGTCCCACAGGGGCAGGGTGCTCCCGAACGCAAGCAGGTGCTTAAGAAGAGGTTCATCTTGGTGCTGTCTGCTATGACAATGCGGACAAGTAAGCTACAGTCAGGAAGCATTGGCCTCATGTCATGAGCTGCATCTGAAATGAGGTCAGTTCATGGGAACTGGAGAGAGGCACAGCCCAGGGGCTGCAGCAAGCACAATCCAGGCAGCTGGAAACTACCGGCCAAGCTGCCCCTCCTCTGTCAGCTGTGGGCGTCATCCCACCGTTGGTGGTGAAAGGGGCGCAGAGAGCATGAGTTTCTCCCCAGCTCAGGGACCAGGTGGGAAGGTTTGGGTCACAGGGTCAGGGTTCAGCTCCTCAGGACCCACTTCAGCCAGCACCTCATCTCCCCAGTCTTGGCTTCACCTGCACACTGAGGAGCTGCTGTCACCTGGGGTGGGGCAGAAGGTGGGAGGGGGGTCATGCTCAGAAAGTGGGCAAAAACTGCCAGCTATCAAGTCTTCGCTGCCTGCGCGTCCTGTCTTGGTCCCCTCCCACGTGCCGACCAACCCACCCGTGGAATCTTTCTTAGTGCCAGATAGACCTTCTATCCTCTCATTACATTCGTCTTGTCTTTCCAAGATGGCTTCTTCCTTCCAAGCTAACTTCCTCGAGCCAAGTGTGGTGGTACACATCTGTAATCCCAGCACTCTGAGAGGCTGAGGCAGGAGGGTTACAAATTCAAGCCCAGCCTGGACACCTTGGAAAGATCCTGTTTCAAAGAAATAAAATTAAGAAGAGTTGGGGATGTAGCTTGGTGTGAGGGCCCTGCGTTCAGTCCCCAGTATCACACGCAATAAAACAAAACAACATAAATCACTTTTTTTGAAGGTATATGTTTTATTGTAGAACATCTGGGTAATTACCTCGGGTTCTTTACATTGCTAATTTTAGAGGATTCTGTAGATGAGTAGGGTTACTCTAACAATAACATTTTTATTTGAGGGTAATCAAAGTGTTTTGTTCTTTTCATTTTTTGTGTGTATGACATTAGAAAAATTATTTTGCGTATTTGTTCATATTCATTTATATATCTCTTCTTTGTTCTATCTATAAGAAACTTCTTTTAGGTATATTGTTCTAATATGTGAATTATAAATATTCTGGCTGTAGTTAGCTTAAATTATGAAATGAATATTTTCTTTCAAATGAGAAAGTAGAATATTTCAAAGCACACCATTATTAGTTCCCAAATGTATTACTTAGGCTCTGTCATTAGGCTTTGTATTCATTCATTGCATTTGAAATGAATTTAAATTTTACAATGTGTTAGAGTTTTGTAATCATCTTTATTTTTTATTTTATGGCAATAAGACAAAATTTCGTAACAAAATAATGAGAACAACCATAGTTACACTGTAAAGTGCCTTGCTTCTGCGTGGCAGGATGCCCATGGCCCCTAACTGCTCCCAGGCCTGGCTGTCGCAGGCGTGGGGACAGAGAAGCCCAGGCCCAGGGAGGAGGCCGGGCTCGAGGGCAGGGCACTCCTTGTCCCTGTCTTCCAGACGCCGGGCACGTTGTCCTCTTCTGGACGAGCCGACTGGACTCCAGGTGGCCGCCCCGGAAGATGGCCACGGATGAGTACCAGCCCCGGCCTCAGCCCGAATTTCCAGAAACTCGTTCAGAGGGCTGCCGGGTAAACTCGCCCCTCACACCCACCCCCCTGGCGTGGCTGCTGACAGCGCGCAGAGGACGCAGCCCCTCGGCACCCGGCCTTCCCTTCCATCATCCTCTCACTCCTGTCTGGCTCATGTGGGATTTGCATTCCATTAGCATATTCATCTTTAGGTCTCAAAGCAACCCCTGCACACACTCACTGGAACACACACCTCTGGGCACACGTGTCCGTGTGCAGACAGTGTCCCCTGCTAGAAGACTTCGTTAAAGTGGTCAAGAAAGGGCTGAGCCCACCATTCCCTTGCACCGTGTCTCTCTGGGAGCCCCTAATTCCAAGGCCTGCCCAGACCGGGGCCCCTCCCCCATCCTTTCTCTATGCCCTTCCTGAACTCAGCTCTGCCACCATGCTCTGCTGGGACCTTGTTATTTTTACAGCTGCAGGGAGCAAACTCCTGGAAAGGAAGAAGCCTTTGCTGAGAGGCCAGTGCCTCATGTCCTGAGCTGCTGCCAGCCCAGGTCTCCAGGGACGGAGTCCGACCTCCATGGAGTGGTGACAGTGGTCAGCCCAGACCAGCCCTGGGGCTGCCAGGAGGCCCTTCCCCTGCAAGCTGGCCAACTGTCCCCTCGGGGAGGGAGCAGGCCGGGCTGGCTCTGGGCCCTGCTCTAGCAGAAGTGGTGGCGGCAGCCTGAGGAAGAGGGTCTGCCTCAGCAGGCAGCTGCCCGGCTTCCCCTGCTCACTTTCCTTGAGGCAGGAGCCCAGGGCCATATTGTCTGCACCAACTCAGGGTAGGTACGGTGGGTCACAGGATCTAGCCGGCATGGAGCTGGCCCTGGGGCCTCTGCAGAAGGGCTGGAAGAGAGCCGTTCAGGAGAGAGCAGGAGAGACTTGGGGGCAGAAGAGAGAAGCAGAGTGTGTTCATCACTGGTGGTCTCTCCCGTCCAAGGTCACAGCTGACACCATCTTGCTCACGCTCCTGAAACTCCCACTCACAGACTGCTAAGATGGTGAAGGGTTCTCAGTCTCTTAACACAAACCACCAGCACATCAGCCCAGCCAGAGGGAGGCTCGTCTGCTTGCCTGACCCCTGGCTTCAAAGGCAATGTGACCTCAGATGTTGCCCTCCAGGGTCCCTCTCCTCCCCGCCACAACCCTCCAGACCTGGACCTCTGGCAACAGCTGGCCATAAGGCTGGACGGGGGAGGCGCCTCTGGGGGATCCCCGACCCCCTCCTCTGCTCTAGTGTGGGAATATTGTTGATTTCAGTGCAAATAACTCATTATTTCTCTTTCCAGCCCCAAAGCCCCACACGTGGAGTTAATTCTCCATTCTGACAGGACCAGTGCCAGCCAGGCCTGAGACCTGCTCAGTGTCCTCTGGGCATCAATGTTCCTATCACAGAGTTAATTAGTCCCTGTGAGCCTGGGGCCTACTGAGGTTGAAGGTCGCATCAAGCTGAGAACCCAAAGACCCAGGTTATCTGCTTTGCCCACAGCTATGTGTAAGTTTCCTTGAACAGAGCTTGTTCCCTCTCTGGGCCTCAGTTTTCCCCTCTGCAAAATGAGCATGTGACCCCATGTGCTCTCCAAAGTCTTTTCCAGCAGGCTCAAAAGTTCCATGACATCCTCCAATGATGACCCCCTGTCACAGCCTAGCACCATCTAGGATGACATCCTGAGTCATCCTGTGACATTTACAGCCACCTACAGTATCCTACGACGGCCCTGGAAGGTGGTACCTGACATCCAGTGACATTTACAACAGTCTACCGCATTCTAGAATGTCTCTTGACATTTACAAAAATTCACAGTACACAGTGACATTCTTTGACATTCCAGAGCATTTTGTGACATTCCTTTAGGTTCAGCCACACGTTGTGGCATTCTGGCCACAGTATTCTGTGACATTCCACATTTATCCCAGGTAGGGCTTGTGTTTTCAAAAAAGGCCTTTGGCCTGACAGGGCCATCTCTCCACCTAGCTAGCTACCCCTGAGGCCACTCACGCTGTCCCCTGAGGCCACTCACTCCTGCCCCAGGTATGTGACCTGTGTGGTCAAGTCCTTGGCTGTGGGTACATGGGACCATTGTATGGCTCCACAACCTGCACTTTGGGCTTAGGCCTTGCTCCTGAAAAAATATCTGCCACTAAAATATTCCAATTAATGGTGGCTTCCTTCAGGTTAAGGAAGTCTTTTTGGCAGGGTATTAAATGTAAGTACAACCAATATTTGAAATTTTTGACTTTTTTCTTTTCTTTTCTGTATTTAGAACAGGGTCTACAGGGTCTCCAACACAGATCGGACTCATAGCGATTCTCCTGTTTCAGCCTCCCACGTGCTGACATTACAGGCATGCGCCACCTCGTCCAGTCTCAGTCATTAGCTCAGTGCTCCTCGGGATAGGGCCGGCACCGCAGACCGGGCGTTGAACCCGGGCTGCTGCGCTCTGAGTAAGCAGGCACTTCGCGGGAACTATCAGACCAGCCCTTAAAAATTGGAGAAGGATTTGTTTGTTTGTTTGTTTGTTTGTTTTGGCTAGTTCAGGTGTCACTGAGGGTGGGTCTGTGCTGCTTGTAAAGCTGGGAATCGAACTGTGGTCCCCTGAGGCTGACTGAGTTTGCCCAAGCAGGTGCTTTAAACAATTGAGCTAACTGGGAAGCCCTCCAAAATTTTTGACCTTTGGAAATGGCAATTTTATGTGGTTCAACCTAACACGATACAAAGAATTCTGATCCAAGAGTCCCTGGGACAAACAGTAGTGCTGTGATTTGTGAGGCATGAGGCTGGGTCAGCCGCTCTAGGCTCCGTTGTCTACAGCCATACACGGCGAGAACAACTCGGACAAGCGTCCACAGTGGCGCGTTTGAGTAAGGCTACAAGCCCGGTCCCAGGCCTGGAAGCCTTGTAGGTCTTTCTCCCCCAGAGCAGTAGTAAAACAGGCTGCAAAAGAGGACCTAGCAAGCCGGGTGTGGTGGCGCATGCCTGTAATCCCAGCACTGGGGAGGCTTGAGGCAGGAGGATTGTTGTGAGTTCGAGACCAGCCTGGGCTACAAAGTGAGCTTAAGACCAGCCTGAACTGCATAGTGAAACCCTGTCTCAAAAAAGACAAAAAAAAAAGAGGACCTGGCATTTGGTCTCGGCCCATCTTCCTCTCCCTGCGATCTCTGGGAAAATGATTCTGACGTGGGACCCTCAGCTCGCCTACCGGAGTACGATCCGTGAGTCGATGAGAAGGCCCTTTTGGCTTTGGTGGCCTGGGCTTCTGTGGATGAAGGAGGAGTAGGGCATCAGTGGGGAATCTTGAAATTTGGTCTCTGGACCCAGAATACTGGACAGTGGGTTACAATCACAGAGAAAGGAACAATCAGACCCCACAAACAGCTTCTCTCTAAGCACTGAGAGATGATGGGTTTGATCATAATGCTGCTCCTCCCTGGAGTGTTGGGACTGCCCCAAGGATCTCACCGATAAGAGAGGCGGACAAGTACCCCACCCACCCAGTCAGGTGTACCCTCTGGCTGGGACCCTCCAGGCCCCTGAACGGCAGGAAGGACCCAGGCTGGTAGGGAAACCTTGAGAAACCGCGCCCCCTGGTGGCTAGACTCTGATGTTACAGTTCAGGGTTCCCAGGCTACAAAGATGGCCTCTACCTGTGAACCCACGGCTTGGCCTCTGCAGGGAGAACACTAGGATCAGAGCTTGGTGGAAAGGTAACTGAAGTTTGTACAGGGCCACAAAGCTGAAGGCCAGTAAAGGCCCTCCATGAACCTCTTGAACAAGTATTTGTTGAGCACCTACTATGTGCACTTACCATATTTTAGCCTCTTGGGCCCAGGGTAGAACAAGATAGGGCCCTTGTTCTGCAAGGAGCTCTTACAGTCTACTCTCAGGGGCAGGCTGAGCACCTACTGTGTGACAGCTTTTTAACTCCTGGGACTCTTCACAACCATGGGGGTGACAAGTGTCATTTCTGTTTTACAGGTGAGGAAACTGGGGGCCGTGCAGCAGTAAGAGGCAGAGACGGGAGTCTCACTAGAGACTCCCCAAGTTGCTCGCCCCAAGAGGCCTGAGGAGGAAAATCCTATTTCTTTGCAGAGATGGGTCAGGGAAGTGGCTTGGTGAGTTCTCAGCGAACAGGAGTGTGCTGAGGCCTCACCCCAGGAGTGCTGCTCGTGGGAAGTCAGCATCCTGGATCCTGGGCATTGTTCTCTTTGTCTTGGCCTTCTCTTTGTCTGAGCCTCAGGGCTCCTCCTCCCCCAGTGCAGGCGCAGGCCAGCTGCCTGGAGAGCAGGGCCTGCCCGGCTGCCTGCTCATTAGAGCCCTGCCCACGCTCTCAAGGGGCACCCACCCCAGGGTCTGGGCGAGAGTTTGACACAAATCTAAAAATAGGCACGGTTTTGTCCCTTTGTTGGAGAGGAGGGGCTAGCAGAGAGGCTGAGTTCCCCTGATGACCTGCCCACCAAGAACAGAGCCTTTTTTTTCATTTGCTCTGCTTCCAGTGCCCTAGGACCACAGCATGGCCTGATCTGCTCAGTCCATAGAGATGGGGCCAAATGTACTCCTGAGTGATGACCCGGAGGGCAGAGGAAGACCCCTGAGTGGGACGGCCAGGCCCAGGCTGTGCTGCTGGCGCCACGGCTGGACGACGAAGGCCGTAGGCAAGGCTGTGCTGAGGGATGTTTTGTGTGTGTCCCACCGCAAGGCATAGCTAGCGGGCAGGCTGTGGGCTGGTCATAGACAGGTGACCCTGGAGAGTGGAGCGTGATCAGGACTTCTAGAGGGACTATATGGGTGGCACCAAGGAAACCGCAGAGCCGTGTGTATGACACTGTGCCACGGGACAGGGGTGAACGGGGAGGTTGTGGGTAACTGTGGCTGCCCAGGTGACACCATGAGTGCCGGCTGTTCCAACAAAACTCGCCATGGGTAGGTGACATCGTGTGCACTGAATTGATACGGGACAGACTGTGCGGGTGATGTTCTATGTGACTGCAGTGGTTTTGGGTTTGCAAGGGAATACATTTAATATAAGATCTATCATCTATAGGGTTACTTTATAATATTTAATCCAAAAGTCAAAAGCAGAAGAGCACAGGAGCACTGGCAGGGATATAGCTCAGCGGCTCAGCACCTGCCTGGCAAGCATGAGGTTGTGAGTTTGATACCAGTAATTCCCTGCAAAAAAAAAAAAAAGCAAAGCAAAGTGCAGGAGATCTGTCCACGTGCTAGAGACCCAAAGAATCAGCTGGAGCCCAGAGCCCACGACAGTGTCTCCTACAAGTCTGTATCAGGGACCTGCGCAGGGAAGGCCCAAAGGCCAGTTGTAGAAGCTAGAAATTCTGCACCAGTGAGGTGAAGGATCTGTGCCAGCGGGCTGAGGGAACTGCACTCCAGCCAGGAAGTGACACTTGCAGTAAGCACCAGAGCTCTCCGGAACAGCATCTTAGCATTCTCAGTGACAGTGGAGTCCCGAGCTCCTCTAATGACGAGAACAGCCGAGTTCATATCGGGGAAACCAGTGTAGCAAGCGTCTCTGGGAGAATCAGCAGCGCACCGCCTTCCCTCCAGTTCTCCAGTTATGCTGTGGGCAGCAACCCCAGCTGGGCCTCTGCACCCAGCACCCTGCTGAGTTCAGCTGGGGGTTCCAGGTTGGCTATTAATCCACCACAGTGACCATGTTGGTGGCACTGGGAGAGGGAGTTGCCATGCAGGCGATGTCCTACCAAGGAACCGTATGTGGGCGACCATGACAGCTCCCCAGGGCCCTCAGTGGCCAATACAGATGCAGCCCCCATCCTGGAAAGTGAGTCTCCACCCACTGGGGTCAGCAGCTGTGGCCACCCAGCACACATTTGCTCTGATGCCGGTGCAAGAGAAACACCAGCCCAGAGGCAGAGGCTCCATGCCGGGAGAGAGGGTGGAGCGGAGGCTCTCAGTGGTGTTTCTGAAGCTAGCATTCAGTTTCTTTTCTTTTCTTTGGTAGTGTGGGGATCAAACTCTGGCCTGGCTCATGATAAATACATGCTCTTCCACTGAGCTACAGCCCAGTTCCTGGGTTCATTTTTAGAAGGGAGAACACAAGTCGGGCATTGTGATGTGCACCTGTTATCCCAGCTGCTTGGGAGGCTGAGGCAGGAGGATCACAACTTCAAGTCCTGTGTAGGCAATCTGGCATTTGACTGAGACCCTGTATCAGAATTAAAAGAAAAAAAGGAGCTAGTGGGTGTAGCTCAGTGTGAAGGCCTTGGGTTCAATCCCCAGTAGTAAAGGAAGGAAGCAGGAAGGAAGAAAGGAAGGAAGAAACGAAGGAAGGAAGGAAGGAAGGAAGGAAGGAAGGAAGGAAGGAAGGAAGGACGGACGGACGGAGGGAGGGAGGGAAGGAAGGAAGGAAGGAAGGAAGAAAAGAGGGAGGAAGGAAGGAAGGAAAAAGAAAGGAAGATATATATATGTGTGTTGTGTCCTCTTAAAAAAGCAAGCAAGACTGACAGGTTTTTTTTTGTTGTTAACATAAGCATATGATTATGTGGACTCTTATGCCATCCTTTTGATTTTTCTGAACTTTTAAAAAAAAAAATCTCTCAAATAAACAAAAACAACACATGCTTCTGACAGAATTTGTTGTACACAGAAGCTAACACTGACATCAAGTGCTGAGCTGAGGGCTTCGTGTGGATTATCTCGGTGAGTATCTACTGCAGTCCTAGGATGAAGCATTGTTACCATCTTCCACTGCGTGGGTCCCCGGGGAGGCTGTATAAGAGGGGTATAAGAAATCACCCTCTGCCCTACCAAGATTTGAATCCAGCTCTCCCTAGCCAAAGATTGTCCACATAGGTTTATATGACTCCTGCCCCTCTCCACCCAATGCTGTTAGCAAAACACAAACAGATGAGTAATAAAAATAATAGAGTAAAAAAAAATCTCCCCAGGAGTAATCAATATTTTCAGTTGATCATAGAGACTTTCAGTTTTATATATAATTTTTACCTCTTTACGTGTGTGTGTGTGTGTGTGTGTGTGTGTGTGTGTGAGGATCACAAAAGCTGACTCACATCATCACTTGGAAATGCAAAGGCTGGCTCTTTGCTTTGCCTCCAGGGGCCTCAGTCAGTCACTGGCCACAGGGCCAACTGAAACTCTTGGTCTCGGGTGCTTTCAACAGGAAGGGCACTGAGAGAAGGAGGGAAGGGGCAGAGAGGGGAGGTGCAGGAGGAATAAGATGTGTTTTGCATGCCTCAACTCCTCTCGAAGAATGTGAGCATTATGCCCTGCAAACGTACTGATAAAAGCAAAAATTTTAAAAAGCACCACGCAGAGATGCATGTAAGCAACATGATCTCCCCACCTCTCAGCTTTTGCGGAAATTTAACATTTTGTTCTCATGCTTCTCATCCTTTCGAGGAAGTAGAATATCGCAGATGTGCTTGAAGAACAAAACAAAACCAGGGCGGCCAAGCCAATCCAGCCTTGCTCTGCGTCCTCCGTGGTGTCCCCGAAGAGCTTCCTTGCCTGCTTGGTTCCCACTGACGGTGCCTGGATCTGGGGGTGGCTTAGGTGACCTGGTGGGGGTGGAGTGGGGGTCTCGGGGTCAGTGCCACCACCTGTGCCCTCTGGCCTCTGCACATGTCCTGCCGCCTGCATCTTCAGGCCACAGTGAGGCTGGGCAAATCCAGAGGGTGCCAACCTCTCTTATTCTGCCCACCATTGCCAGGTGGGACCATTGCAGCTGGGGCTCTGACCTTACACTTGGGCAGGAGGCTCAGAGTCTCCCTCTGCTGGAAGCCACCGCTGCTCAGGAGACAAGGTCGCAGGGATAGTGGCCCGGGCTCCTAATAAATCAACTCTGAAAGCTATGGTGCCTCACAACAGCAATCATTTAATACCTCTGGTGTTTTCCCTGTCCAGGAACTTGGGGGTGGCTGGCCAGGGCAGCTTGGACGGAGCTGCTCCTGAGATTTCAGTGGGGTGTTGGCCAGCTGGGCTGGGGCCAGAGGAGCCACTTCTACCTTGGCTGATTCACATGGCTGGCAGGCTGGTTCCTGCCCATAGGGGCCTCCCCCTAGGGCAACTTGAGCCTCCTCACTGCAGGGTGCCTGAGATACAAGGATGAGTGTCCCAGCAAAGTGCCGCAGCACACGCTGTCATCCCAGCACCCTGGGAGGCTGAGGCAGAGCAACTGCAAACTTGAGCCCAGTCCAGGCAACTTAGCAAATCCCTGTCTCATTTTAAATGGGCCAGAAAAGTAGCTCAGTGTGAGGCTTTGGGTCCAATTCCTAGGACTACCTACCCACCAAAGCTGTCCTTACAGCTTAGTCTGGAAGTCATTTTGGCTGGATTCTGTTGGCTGCAGGTAGGCCCTGGCTGAGGGCAGGGGCACAGGGTGTGGTATCTTACCTTGCCTGTCACTCAGGCAAGTTAGCTTGTCACAGCTTATCAGATGAGGGTAGAAGACACAAAGCTCCTGGCTCTGACACGGGGGACAGTTGAGGACTCAGAGCAATGGCCAGAGTGACAACATTGTTTATGGGCTCGTAAGTTTATGTTCCCACTGATCTCCCCCAACAAAGAGGCCTGGAATGACCAGGGTACACACTGGGGTATTATGGGTGAGGCACCCGAGCTTTGGACTCTGATGGTAGGAAGGCAGGCAGGCAGGCAGACATAGACAGACAGACAGACAGACACAGACAGACAGACAGACAGACAGACATAGACAGACTGACAGACAGACAGACAGACAGACAGACAGACAGACATTTTATAAACCACCCACAGTCCCAGGTTAGGGCCCGCCCTTATGATGTGATTAAGCCTAGTCACTCCTTAAGGCCCTATTTCTAAGCCACCAAACTCTGGCATGCCGTGGGTTAGCACTCCAAGAGCTGAACTCCCAGGGCCACAGTTTTATTCACAGTGGATCCCTTGGAGACTTGTATTCCCCCAGGGACCACCCAATGAAGTGACCAAGAGCACCTCTCAGAGGCCAGCTGGCTACTGCCGTGCGGGTGTGGGGCATGCTTGGGTGTCCTCTTTCCAAGACAGCCCAGGAGGCTGGAGGAGAGGTTGCTCCGTCCTGTGGGCAGTTACTCCTCTCAGCTGACACCACTCCTCCACACTGGGCCCCAGAGGGAAGGCAGGACCCTCATCCCTCTTCATGGTGGCCCCGGTCTCCTCCTCACCATCCTCCCCAAAGGCTGTCCCCAGTGTCACTCTTTCCTCCCAGCACTAACCAGACGGCTAGATGTGCAACTGATAAATAAGGACGATGGAATGTTGACCATTTTCTGACTGTCAAGCCCTTTTAACTCATATTCTCCTTTCCCCTTCCTTCCTCCTTCCTTCCTTTCTTCCTCTGTCCTTCCGGCCTGCCTTCCCACCTTTTCTTTCCTTCTTTCTCTTTTTGCAGGGCTGGAGATGGAACACAGACCCTCATGCACACCTGGGAAATGCTTCACCCCTGAGATACAACCTCAGCCCCAAATCTTAGTTTTCAATGGTAGAGACTGACTATACTTTTCTCTTTCTATTTCTTCTACAACATTATTAACTTCCTTAAGACAGATGCATGTTCTCAAACCCACTATTGTAAAGATCATGTACCAGAAATTTAACAAAAAGGGGAAAAAAAGCATATTAGCAGTTTTCAATACTTTGGTCCATTTATAGAGGTTTTCATCCCAGCAACCCAAGTGAGATCATGTAATACATCTTGTTTTCAATTTTTCTTTTACTTACTTATTTCATGATGCTGAGGATCAAACCCAGGATCTTCCTCATGCAGGATGAGAGCCTTGCCACTGAGCTATATGCCTGATATCAATTTTACTTTATATCAGAAAATATAGGATGGGTTCTGTATGTTCTGTGTTCGTAACATGACTCTACGTCATTCTCTCTCTCTCTCTCTCTCTCTCTCTCTTGTCTTTTTGAGACAGGGTCTCACTATGCAGTTCAGGCTGTCCTTAAATAAGCTCACTTTGTAGCTCAGGTTGGTCTTGAACTCACAACAGTCCTCCTGCCTCAGCCTCCCAAGTGCTGGGATTACGGGCATGTGCCACCATGCCCGGCTCGTCATTCTCTAAAAATGCTCTAGAGGTAATAGACTTTCTGCAAGTTAGGCATATTCCTCTGAAAGCCATGATGCATCTTATTTTGAAATATTTGTATTATCAATAATGCTTTAGGAACCACCTCGCAGACTTATCTCTACAGGTAGGTACCAGGGATTTTGTAAGGCAGATTCTTATAAGTGAAAGTGCTGAATTGTAGTATATATATATATATATATATATATATATATATATATATATATATATATATATATATATTACAAAATATATCTACCAAATTACCAAATGCCCGGCCTGTATGCATATCTGCATATAGTTGTGCAGATATTTTGGTTGATACTATTAAATTATCCTTTCTGAATATTAATTTATATTCCACCTTATAGCAGGCAAGTGAACTTATTCCCCATACTTTCTCCACTGCTGAATATTACGTGTTTTAACTTAGTAAATCTGTCACCAAAAAGTAGTTTTTCCCATATGTCAATTCTCATTGTTCTTAGAGTACTTAAGCTTTGTCTATTTATCTGCTATCTGTAATATGATTGAAACATGTAATCATATACTGGACCATATTACTATTCGGTTTTGGTTTTTGTTGTTTGAGACAGGGTCTCACTATGCATTTCAGGCTGGCCTTGAATTCACTGTGTAGCCAAGGCACGTCTCAAACTCTCAGCAATCCTCCTGCTTCAGCCTCCCAAGTGCTGGGACTGCATGCACCGCCATGCCCAGCCATATTATTTGGTTGGTATTATTATTTTTTATTTTGTGGGAACTCTTTGCATGTTGCAGATATTCTTTGTCTATAACATACACTGTAGACAGACTTATTTCCAGTGAGGGTTTTTTTTTTTTTTTTTTTTTTGGTAGAACCAGGGATTGAACTCAGGCCCTTATGCTTGCCAGGGAAGCGCTTATTCCACTGAGCCATCTCCCTGGCCCCTCCAATGAGTTGTAAATCTGAGTTCTCTCACTACTTCAAATCTTTCATTTTTGTAAAGTTGAATCCATGCTTGCTTCAGCAGTACGTATACTAAAATTGGAACGATACAGAGATTATCTGTGCAAGGATGACACGCAAATTCATGAAGCGCTCCATATTTTTTGAACTGAGTGACTGCACTGAAGATAGCAATGTGTAATAGTGGGGTCATGCTTGGAATGCCTGTCACTCTGGTCTTCTAAATATGTACTGCTTGTCATGATACACCAATTATGGCCAGACTGTATCTCAAGTAAATGTTTTTTGTCTTTTTTTTTAAAAAAGGGTAATAAATGAAAAAGAGAGACAAGAAAAAATGTCACAGGACTGTCTTGCTACAATGATGTATATGGTTACATTTCTAAATTTCTGTGTAAAAATATGTAATTGTCTATTTATTAATTTATTGGTGGAATTGAGGATTGAACTCAGGCCCTTGAGCTTGCCAGGGAAGCACTTATTCCACTGAGCCATTTCCTCAGCCTTCTGTTCATTTCTAAAATATTTTTTATTTTTAAAAATTTTTTCCATAGTCTATAGAGACTTAAAATTTAACATATCAATACTTGATGGAAAAGCATCTTATGCCTAAGATGTTTGATATTCAGACAGATAGTGAGGTTATGTTGTAGGATAATAATAAGCTTCTCTTCTGGAGGGTTAACAACCTAAGTTTGCAGACCAAAAATTAGAACTGCAAGGACAGCCAACATTTTGGCCCTAGCCTTTCAAGGTCAGGAAGGATTCAGGACATAGGAGAACCTGTCCTTAACATCATTTAACTCAGTTGTGTCCCAAATTTTCTGATCAAGGGGATTATAGGGTCACAGAGGAATGTGGTCAATGATGTAGAGTGTGTCTAAGGAGAGTCACATGGAGAGAAAACATTCTCTTAGGCTTTCACAGAGAGAAAATTGGTCAAGCAATGGGCTGACACTGACAAAGGATCTACAAAGTGTGGTGCGGGTTTTGGGATAAGTCCTGAGGGGATTTGACTGAACTTGTCAGATACAAAAGTTACATTTCTTGTTATATGGGTCTTGCTTTATCTTGGTCTTAACTATCCAGAAGAAGTGCAGAAATGAGGTATGAAAAGTGAAGCCATATTAATATGCTGAGCTGCAGAAGGCTCAAGTCAACAGACATTGCCAGTCCTGCAGATAGCCCACCACTATGGTGGACTACTGCACTATATTGGAATATTTTGCTGAACTCATGCACCTACAATATTTGGATGGCAATGGAATACCCATCTCTGACAAAACTAAACAAAAAAGGAGATATATATGGGCTGGCAAGATAGCTCAGCGGTCTAAAGCGCCTCTCAGGGACCGCGGTTCGATCCCCAGCACCACATGCCATGCCAGCCCCTCCCCCCAGGGCGGGCTGAGCTGACCCCCCCACCCCCACAGAAAAAAGAATCCATGATGTGTAGCGAGACACTGTTATAAATAAATAAATTTTAAAAAAAACAAAAGAGATATAAATGCAGGACCATTTCGTATCTGTATATACAAAATACTTAGGATAGATATATAGCTACTTTCTCATAATTCAATAAGAAGAAAGATTTGTACTAATAGTGTTTGGACAGGATATCATGTCTGCATCTTGTGCTTGAATGACTACTACAAAGACAACAATATGCAATGTATTAATTGTAACTTTCCTACCAACCTGTTTTGAAACTGTCTCATTGCAATTTTTTTCTCAATAAGACTAATTAAACAAAGTTGAACCCATTGATTTCTCTCCTCTTCCTCCTCCTCCTCCTCCTCCTTCCTCTCTCTCCTTCTCCCCCATCTCTCCCACAGGGTCTCACTGTGCGAGCCTGGCTGGCCTCCTGCCTCAGCCTCCTGAGACACTGGCACATGCTACCATGCGGGTGATCATTTTCCTAATGACACCTAGACCTTATCTCCTCCCTTGTCCAAGGCCTTACTGATGTTGAGATGGTCACTTTCTCAGTACAAGTGGGTCTTACTTTGAAAACACTGCACCATACTGCAGGTCATTGAAGGCGTTCATCTCCTGCCATCCCAGAACGGGGAGGGGAACATCCCAGAGGGTACAGATGGAGGCTTTGGACCCCCACAGTGATGCTGTCTGCACAAATAAGCTGAGCTCCTGGGACCTGGTGCTCCTGATGCCTTCGGAGCAAGGCATCTTCAGAAGCCCCAAGGAGGAGCCTGTGGAGAAGCTGCCTGAGCCAGCAGCTGCCGGGCCCCTCCTCTTTCTGGCTTTGGTGGCAGTGCACTCTCAGACACATGCAACCATTCCCAGCCCAGAGCATGGACACTGACAGCCACCAGGCACCATGAAAATGCACCCCATGAACACACCCAAGTGCACACCTCTGCACACCCACATGGGCACGTGTCATCACTGTACACCTAAGGGTGCCCACGTGGACAGACGTGGGAATGTATGTGCACAGCTACATGCAGACACGTGTACAGGCTGGGTCACAGGGCAGCGTGGGTGTGTGCAGGCAGACACGACTCTATTCCCTCCCCCATCAGAACTGCAGCAGGAAACAGTCCCAACTCAGACTCAGCTGGGGCCCATCAGAAGGCAGGGCAGGGCCAGGGACACGGAGATGAGGTAATGAAACTCTAGGAGGTGGCACTGGCAGAGGGAGTGTCACTGACTCTGGCCCTCAGGGGTTCGAGGCCTGAGAAACTACAGGAACTAGAAAGAGCTGTCGCCTTGGAGAGCGATGTCAGGGAGAAGACCACGCATCACTGCCACCTGCCACCTGCAGCCTGTCCTACCTCCCAGCCCACTGGCCAGCAAGAGGGCTACTTGGTGCAGCCCACAGGGTAGGCATCTACCGGGCAGAGCAGGTGGAGATCTGTAGAGCCGCGAAGGGTGTGCACCTGGCGTACCGGTGGAGACACCTGTAAGGCGCGCAGTGAACGGAGCAGGCACACACGGCTGCTCGATGTACATAAATGCATAGGCGCACCCCAGCGCCCGTACACAGTACAGAGCCATGACACGGCTGAAGGCCCGATCCCACGTATGCTTAGGGGAAAGGCCGCAAGCGATGCCCTGGGTACCCTCGAGGGCAGGCCAGAGATGAACCTCCTTCCTCTCCCCCCCCTTGCTTCCCACATCTTCCCTTCCCCCACATCAATCCCAGAGCCGGCTCTTTGCTGAGCTCTTTGTTACTCTTGGCAAAGAGTGAATCCCAGTGGCACAATGGGCCAGCCAGGCCTGCACAAATCACTCGCTCTTTGGGGGCCTTTCAGAGGCCTGGTCCACTTGAGTGACAGCTGAATCAGATCCAGCCTGGGGTAGGGGGCTCAGCTGGCCCCGCAGCTGCAGAGCTGGGAGGTCTCCATTGCCTGACTCCCACCTCCAAGGCCCCCTCCCCATCCCACCAAGTTCCTTAATTCCATCCAAAGCCTCTTCCCTTCTCCTCCCCGCGACACATCGGGCTCACCCTCAGATCCTGTCCCTTTCACCTTCTTAGCTCATGCTGCCAGGACCCGCATCCAGGTCTCCTCCTCTCCCACCAGGACGGCTGCGGGAGCTACCAGTCTCCATGGAGCTGCCTGCTCAGCTGAGGGCGCCTTTCAGCAGCGTCTTCGAGTCATTTTCTCTCCTGTTCAGACACTTCCGTGGCTTTCCATCACACTCCACAAGTCTCCACTCAGCCCCAGCACTGGGTACCTTCAGGTCCCTAACCCCATTCCCAGCCTCTCAGCTCACCAGCGCCCTCCCCAGGCCGTGCTCAATGTTGACGCGCTCAGCTTTCTTGGGGCTTTTGCGAGCTGGGCTGCCCAGGAGGCTTCCTCTCCATTGGACCTATCAGCTGACACTTCGCAAACCGAAGCTTCCAGGACTAACTGTGATGGAACCAGCATTTTCCCTTCTCTTCCAACCCATTGTGGACCCATGTTTTAAACAAATACAATAAAAATGAGTTACTAGTTCTATCTCCGATGTGCGGTGCTGGCCCCGCCCCCGGGGCATGCTGAGGCGGGCGACTGAGACTGGGTGTGGTCCGCGCGCCCGTCATCCTGTGCTTGGGAAGCTGAAACGGGAGAATCGCTACAAGTCTGATCTGTGTAGTGAGACCCTGTAGATCATGCACTAAATACAAAAAAAAAATTTTTTAAAAAAAAGAGCTACTAGAAAGAAGTAAAACAGAGTGAGCTGTAAGCACTGGGCCACCAGCCTCGAGTGTTTCTCAGGATGCGAAACACTCACTTGCCATGTGACCCAACAATCCCGCTCCTAAGTGAGTGACCCAAAGAAATGAAAACTGGTTCACACAGAAACCCGTCTCTGCATATTTTCAGTGCTTTGACTCATAATTGCCCAGATTGGAAACAATTTCAGTGTCCTTCGGTGGAGAATGGGCAAACCGTGGGAGCCAGGCAAGGAAATGCTATGCAGTGACATAGAGGACAGAGCTTCGGACCTGAAGGACACAGGCGGATCGCAGTTGCCTTATGCTGGTGAAGGGAGCCAGACACACAACCTACATTCTGCCCAGATCCACCCGCGTGGGCTGAGCATGACTAACCTGAAAATCTGAAGTCTGAAATGCTCCAAATTTGGAAACTTTTGGAGCACTGACATGATGCCACACATGGGGAATTTCACGCCTGATCTCCTGTGACAGGTCACAGTCAAAATGCAGGTTTGCCAAAAACATTGCATCGAGTTACCTTCGGGCTGTGTATGTAAGATGTGAGTGCGGAAGGGGTTTTGTCTCCAACCTGGGTCTTATCCCCAAACAGCTCATTATATACATGCAAATATTCCAAAATCTGAAATGCCCTTGGTCTCAGGCATTTCAGATAAGGGATAATCAACCTGGATGACATTTCAGGAAAAAACAAAGCCAAAGGGACAGAAAACAGTCTGGGCGGCTGCCAGAGATTGAATAAGGAGGGGCACTCCTGGTCGAGAAGCTCGGGGAGCTTTAGGGGGTGATGGGCACGCTCCGTACCTTGACTGTGCTGGGGGTTATGTGACATAGTATGCTTGTTAACGTTTATAGAAGTCTACGCTCCTGAGAGCAGATTTTACAGCACATGCATTAAAAGTGACTTTATAAAAAAAATGCACAAATATAAGTTTCAGGGTTTCTTTTTTTTTTTTTTTTAATCTTTTTATTTATTTGGTACAGGGTCCTGCTGTCACTCAGGCTTGTAGTGATCTCCTGTCTCAGCCTTCCCGGTGCTGGGATTACAGGTGTGCGCCACCATGAGACCAGCATGGAACATGGAACTGGGGATCAAACCTGAATCCTTGTGCTTACCAGGCAGGCGCTTAGACCGCTGAGCCATCTCCCAAGCCCCTTTTTATTGTGGTAAAATAAGCAACCACAAGCTTGACTTTTACATCCCTTTTCAGTGTGTAAGGCAGTCATGTTAAGCTCTTCTGAGTGTGTGTGTCTTTTGCCTTTTGCACATTAAGTACCTTGCACTGTTGCAACCATTGTCACAAGCCATTTGTAGGACAAGGCCATCCTCCCCAACTGAGCACAGGACTCGGTTAAGCATGAACTCTCCATTCCCTTCGCCAGGCACCCCTGGTAATCTCTCTCCCATTCTTGGAAGTGTCAAATGTCTAGTCTCCTGGACTCAAACAGCATTTGCCCTTCGGTGGGTGACTTCTTCACTAAACATAATTTCTTCAAGGTTTATCTCTGTTGCAGCAAGTGACATAATTTCATTCTTTTTTAAGGCTGAGTAATATTTCTTCACATTGATGATTACAGTGTGATCACCCATTCATCTCTATGGGATTCTTGGGATGTTTCCCCTTGGACCTACTGTGAATAATGTTGCTATGAATACTGGTATATGAAAATAAGGCCTGTATTTTTAAAATGATTAGATATAACAAACAAAATTACTCTGGCAACTTGCTAGGCATGTCCTCTCAATCTTGTTACCTATCTATGTGGTTTGAATTTTGGGTACCGTCTTGGTTACTTTCATCCCATTGCTAGGACAAAATACCCAGCACCCAAAATTAAGGAAGGAAAGGTCCATACTCAGCTGGCTCCAAGGCACAGTGCCCCATGGCAGAAAGCAGCAGTGCATGGCAGCAGAAAACAGCAAAGGGCAGGGGGGCCGCAGCTGGAGCAGCTAGCTAGCTTCTTTGCCCTTCCTATGTCTGTATGCAGATTATCAGCCCCAGGGCCAGTGTAGCTCTCCCACCCATAATCCCAGCATTGGATCAAGAATCAATCACAGGGGGCTGGGGAGATGTCTCAGTGGAATAAACGCCTCCCTGGCAAGCACAAGGGCCTGAGTTCAATCTCCAGTTCTGGAAAAAACAAAACAAAACAATCACAAACTTTAGAAGCCACCTCATGACTGCATGGATTTTGGGGGCACAACAGGACACAGACTGTGACAGGTACTAAGACTGGGAAGGTCCGTCATCTGGCGATCTCCGGATTTCCTGAGCCCCTTGACCAGATTTCTTATCCTTCCAAGTCCACCCCACAACCCCTGGGCTGCACCCCAGCAGGCAGAGATAGCCCATTTGGGCTTCTTAGTTTATAAGGGGAGAACCAGCTCAGAGTCTCTATCTGCAGCACTGGGGCTGGGGCTAGAGAGAAGGCAGCTGAGTAAGGTCATCCTCCTGTGTCCGGCAGGTGAGCGGCAGGAAGGGTTTGAAGCCACATCTGTCTGGCTCCAAGTCCAGCTCTTCGCTGCACAGTACATGTTGTGAGTGACCAAGTCCGCTTGCCTCTGACTCCAGGTTCAAAGCAAGATTCAAGGCTGTTCCTCCGTACTTGTCACATCTGGGACACTTGGGACTTACAGAGACTTCCCGCCACTTCCAAGGTCAACAGAGAGCCACACAGTCACAAGTACGAATCATTGCCTGCCTGGCGTGTGCCAAGGCTGTGGACACACAAGTGGTCCATGGTGATCATGGGTGGCACTACGTGGCCATGGAGGGTTCCCATATGTGTATGTGCATGTGCGCACGTGTGTGTGTGTGTGAGTGTGCATGTGTGTGTGTGTGTGTGCTTCAGAAAGTTCAAAATTTGATTTTTTTTTTTTTTTGAGAGAAGAGTTTTCTCTTTTCAAAGACTAGGAGTCAGGGGAGAAGATTTTAAAGAATGTACAAAATCTAAATGTTACTCACAGAGGCTGTCCCAGCACCTAAGTTTCCAGGAGTTATGGAAAACTTTAAAAAAAGAAGGAAGGAAGGAGGGAAGGAGAGAAGGAAGGAAAGGAGGGAAGGAGAAAAAGAGGGGAGGAAAGAAGAAAGGAAGGGAGGGAGGGAGGAAGGAAGCTGAAATAAAAACACATTCCCACATGTATTTGTGCACCGACAAACTTAACCCCAGACTGGACCATAAATGCATGTTTTGATATACACCAACACCCACATGCTCATAACACAAGCACACGTGCATGCACACACAAAGCAATAATTATTGTTTTCGGTAAACCAAGCATTGTGCTAAGTACTTTATATGCATTGCATTATTCTTTGATAATCAATTAGTGTTATAATTTTTATCCCCATTTTACAGATGAGGAAAACAAGGCTCAGAGAATTGAAGAGATTTGTTCCAGGTCACAAAGCTAGGAAGTGACTGAGCTGGGATTTGAACCAACCTCAGTGGGTTAAAGTCTAAAGTCAGGCTATGCAATTACTGGGCTGTTTGCTAACAGACAATTGTAAGCATCACATGCACATACATTTACACACATCCCATGTATTGACACACGTAGGAACACAAGTGCACCTACACTTGGTGTCCCTAGATGACATATTTGTACACAGAGGCACACAGACACGCACATACGCATAAACACAAGTCAGATGCCAGGAGCCTCACAGACATGCCCATCAGCATCAGCCTCGTGCAGCTGCACGCAGTGGGCTCACTGATGCGACCGTGCACAGTTGCAAGCAGTTCTTGGTCCTGGCCCTGCCTTCCGTCCCTTCACTGCCTGGCCTGCCCCTCTGGGCAGGTAAGAGCTTGGGGGCTGGGCAGCTCTGTGTAGAACCTTGCCATCTGGTGGCTCAGAGCCTCCAGGGACAGGCTGCTGCTTCCCACCCCCACCCAGCAGGTAAGCAGAGCCACCCTTGGGGCCAGCAGCACAAAGCACCACACCTGGGCTCCTCTCAGGAGGGGCTGAGCTCAGGAGCCGCCAGGTGGCGGCCACAACGGCACCCCCAGCTGTGGCCCCTCCTCCTTCCTGCTGCCTCTCCAGCTCCAGGTGTGGATCAGGAGACAAAGATCCCCACCTCTCGTGCCTTAGCTTCTTCCAGGGACATCTCACCCCAGTGCACAAAGAGGATAGAGCAGAGCTGCCTGCGTACCCAGCGTGGGGGCGAGGACAGCTTCTGGAAGTGAGAGTTGTCTCAGCTGAACTCCTCACCTGGAGGCTGAACAGCCATGACTCTCAGGGTGTGAGAGAGATGCAGCTGGAAGACAACAGTGCTAAGTCGCAGAAATGAGAGAAAGCACCATCTTTAGGGGCCTGCAACTGATTCATCAGGCCAGGCAGCAACCTAAAGGAGATGCGGTGATTGAAACCATTGCTTAGGGATACTTTGTGCTCTGTGAGATGGGGCCTTCCTGGGCAGCAGGGGAGAGCTCAGAGTGACCAGGACCCCAGCAGCCCCTAAGTTCAGGCTTCCTTCTGTGGCCACTAGGCCATGGGACACAGCTTTAGAAGCTGTCATAGACCCAGACACTGGCCCACTGGCCTGTGGCCACCAGACTTTGTCCAGTCAAAGCACCGGCTATGCCTGGCCTCGTGAGAGTGACCAGAGACACTGCTGGGTGCATTTTACTAATCCTGCTTCACAAGCAAGGAAATAGAGCCAGGGCATGATCAGTCCAGAGCTGGGCATGAGGAGGAGTCGTGCTGGGATGATAAGAGAAAGCAGGGTGTGGGACAGCATGAAAGAACACAAGAGGCTGCGGGGCCCCAGGGAGAGCGGGCCAATGTCTTTGAGGCTGGTTCTCTTGCATGGGAGTTGAACTCTGGTCTTTATAGTGACCTCAAAGGACTCTTCCGCTTTGTTTCATGCCACTCCCACCTCTGTCCCTTCCCTGGGAGTGCAGTCACCCACACCAATGTGGACAGCCCCAAATAAATCTAAGAATCTTCATTTTAATGGGCTCTAGATAATGCCCCTAGAGGTAGTTTTATGGCTGCAACTGCTGAGACCCCTAATGAGACAGAAGGAGGAACTCCCTGCTGACCCTCCCTGGCCAGCCCTAAGGGAGCAGGTGGTGCTAGACACATACTGGGCCGTGTCCCCTCACACATACTGCTCTAAAGGGTGCTAGGATTGGGACCAGAGCCAGCAGAGGGGCTCTCTGACTCCCCCTTAGGGGTCCTGAATAACACCACCTCTCCTTTAGCAGTTGGAGCTGACTGTTACTATCTCCCCCAACCAAAGCCTTGCTCATCACTGGAAAGCAGGCAGCATGTGGTTGGGAGTGAATGGGTCATTCCTGCTCTCAGTGCTAACAGAGACCCACAAATCAGCTCCTAGGTAGATTTGGCCCGATATCAGCTTTGGAGTTTTACTGTCGTTTTGCATGGTACTGGAGACTGAACCCAGGGGAATGCTACCACTGGGCTACATTCTTAACCCCTTTGTTAACTTTATTTTGAAGAAGAGTCTTGTTGAGTATCCTAAGCTGGTTTCAAGCTTAGGATCCTCCTGCCTCAGCCTCTCAAGTAGCTGGGATTACAGGTATGTGCCAGTGGGTCTGGATACTCCTTGTCCCAGAGATCCAGAATGAACTCCCCACCCAAGTGGGAATGGGGTATGAGGAGGCCACATGAAAAAAGGACTAAATCACTGTTCAGATAATTCTCAATTCAAATTGCTGCTGTATTGCTGTGTGCACTTGAACAAGATGCTCTCTGTCACAGATCTTCAGGCTTTGCATCTGTAAAATGAGGGAAATGATGCCTACAAAGCAAGCCCGTTGGGCATATTAAATGAGATGATATATGTACAACATACAATGGTGCCTGCCATCTAGCAGACGCGCTTGATAAATGTTCCAGCCTCCCAGCTGTTAGCTCCAGCACCCAGGACAGCTCCCCAACGGCGGCTGCTTGGCTGCTGTCCGCGGTGCTGATAAAAGATTCCAAAGGCCCTCTTGCCTCCCTCCAGGCTCATCACCCTTGGCGACATTCTCAGAGGTCTCAAGGATCAAAGGAGGGGGACTCACGGTGCTTTCACAATTTTTTTCTTAGACATTTATCACCAGACTCAAAATACAGCTGTATAACGGAGGCTGTTGTTCCCATGGTGGGTAGATACATTTTCTTTTTCCTCATAAAATTCCATTGCATGCTTAATAAGAAGAGTTATAACAAGGACAACAGAGCACAGAACACTGTGTTTGCTGACCACTGATTGCTAACCAAGCTTTCTCTTCCCTCCAGCCTCATAAACCACTGTCCAGAAACTGAAAACTCATTACCTCCTCTTCTCTGTCTCCATGTCTAATAAGGTGAAGAAGGAAGAAATGGAGGAAGCACCAGGATCCCAAATCTGAGCTCCCAGCCACCACTCCAGCCCGGAATGTGTTCAGAGGCTTGATGATCCCCAACATATCTTCCAGCAGGACAAGACAGCTTTTCTCATGGCTGGAAAAGAGCCCACCACTTGGACTCAGCCCTACTTGGGTCTGGGTCCCATCTCTATTATTGGCCAGCTTTGACTTCTCTGAGCCTACGTTTTCTTACCTATAAGGTGAGATTCATACCTGCACCTCTTTCATAGAGCTTTTGAAAGGACCAAAAATGTTGCTTCGCACATATTTAGCAGCAGCTCAGTAAATGTTCTCTAAGTATTAGTATTATTTGGGGCATCTGAGTCACCCCAAAAGCAGATACCAATCCCTTTGTGTCCCAACAATAAAGTTAGCCATGGGCTCTTTCACGTCGGAGGTTATCCCAGCAGGCCTGGATATCCTCCCACTCCCATGCTCTGCTGTAGCCCCTAGAGCACCAGCTTCTCTATATTTATTTCTGTGGTTGGTATAACACTCCCACACACATACACACAACTTTCTGCCCTCATCCATTCTGATTGGTTCGACTCCACCCTGTCTGAATCTTGCACAGCTTGGTTGAGTTGAGACAGAGAATAGGCCTGGGCGTGATGGCTCAGCAGTCACTAGCACAGCACTTTTGGAAGTGACTTAACCCCTGAGTCCTGTTTCCTCAACTGCAAAATGGTGATGACAATGTCTCCCTTCTTGTGAGATTTGTTGCAAGAACAAGGGAGAAGCTGTCTGGGAGGGCTTAGCATAGATGTGTGTGAGGAGAGCCCATGGCCCGTTTGCCATTTCTGCTCTTCTTGGTTTTCTGCTGTGCTTTGTGAGAAGAGCACTGCCTTCTTCCTGACATGCTGGATGGTCACAACCCAGCTACTGTCCCATTTCTGGAAGCAGAGTGCCCATCTGCATTTGGAGCCCATTGGGTGCACCCTTCTCTGGGTGTGTGGGTCCCACACTGTGGGTCCTGAGGTCAGCCTCTGGACTCCCTATCCTTGTCTTGAGTTGTCAATTTAGGCTAGTGGTTAGGCTAGTGCTTGTGTGTGTATGTGTGTGTATACATGTGCATAAGGATGTGTATATGCGCACCTGTGAGTGTCATCATGCCCTTCAAGGGCATGTGCAACTGGTCTGTGTATCAATGTGTGCAAATGGGAAATGGTTGTGTGCATATTGCTGCTGCAGGACCTGAAGCCAGCTGTTTAGCAATCAGTAAGCTTGGACGGCGCCTGGCAATTCACAGGGATGCTGACTGCTGGCGCCTACCGCTCTGAGCACCGTTGCTAGCCTGTCATTTTAAATAGAGCCATGCTTCAGTGATCCCAGAATCTGCTTGTCCAGAATTTTTCATCCTCTGACTTAGGCATGATGAAAACATTGTCTAAGCAAACCAGTAGTACTAGAAGGATGGTTGGCTTCTATAAGAAAAAGTTTTCCGATACTTTTTAAACAACAGTACTCAATTTGTATCCTCTTGTTTACAGCGAATGCTTAATTATCAATGATCTTCAACTGTTTATTAAAGCAACCTTTGTAAGAGATGTTGCCTTGACAATATGGGGTAGTCATTAGTTCACATTAATTTGAAAATAATACAATTTTGCAATGTCCCATAATTCAGGTTTATCACTAATTCACCAACACCCCTCATTAATCCAAATCAGGAAAGTTCTATTATTTAACAGCAATATATGCTATTCTCAAGGGAAATAATTGCTATGTCACTATTTAGAATTCAGTATTTACAGCACAACACAATAACCTCTTCTTCAGAACAGGGTGAGGTTTTCTTTTCCTTTCTTTCTTTCTCCCTTCCTTTCTCTCTTCCTTTCTTCTTTTCTTCCTTTCTTTCTTCCTTTCTTTCTCTACCTTTTTCTTTCTGGTTCTGGGGATTAGAACCTCACACCTGCTAGGTATATGTTCCACCACTGAGCTATACCATCAGCTCAGAGTGGGTTTTTTTTAAAGCCACTTAACCATTGTTTCATCTGGTCCCATTATGGCTCCCATGTATCAAAGGTGAATGAATGCTCATAATGAAGTAAGCAGCAGCCTGGTCTCACAAAGTCAATGAGCAAAAACAGCTCAAATCAAGTCCCAGGGGCTGGGCAGGAGCTTGTGGTAAAGCACTTGCCTAGCATACATGAGGCCTCAGGTTCCATCCTCCCTCCCCTCTGTCACCACCAAACAAAACCAACCAGAATGAAATACAAGGGGTCTCAGGAGCCTCTGCTTCTCAAATCACAGTGAGATGCCTCAGAAAAAGCCCCAAGGAACTGTCTCCCTTGGCCAGGGCATCAGGAAAAATGTCATAGTTCTCAGCAGTCTGTCGGTTCATCTACCATAGGGAGTTGCAGCAGGAGATGATAAGAAGTAGATAGGATTTAGCAGCGGAAGGAATCCCTCGACAATCTCTTTTCTCCCTGTCTCCACGTTCTCCCCACCTCAGATGCATGCGAGGCCTGGTGCTAGGCACCCAGGAGATCCAGGTACCTTTCTGGGTCTAGGGGCTTACTCCTATTCTAAGGAGAAGAGTGAGAGATAAACACAATTATCCCAACCAGATTGTCCCTCGAGTCAGGGCTGGCTATGGGAGACACAAAGGGAGCCCAGAAAAGGACAGATAGTGTTGCTCCTGGCGTGAATGTCAGGAAGGAGCACAAGATGGAGCTGAGTGAGCCAGGCCATGGGTTAGAAGCCTGACTATGTCCTCCCCAAATTTGTGTCCTGAACTAATAAGTCCCAGCATCTCTGAATGTGACTGTGTTTGGAGAGGGGGGGCTTTAAAAAGTGATTAAATGAAAATGAGGTCACTTGGGTGAGGTCATCTTTGTAAGAAGGGGAAGTTTGGTTGAAAATATGTACAGGAGAGAGGCAGTGTGAAGATGCAGGGAGAAGCTGACCATTTGCAAGACGAGAGACAGGCCCAGGGCAGAAGCAACCAGCCCTTCTAACATCTTAATCCCAGACTTCCAAGCTCCAGCATGATATCTGCTGTTCCAGGGCCTTGTCCTCAGGCCCTGCCAGGGCAGCCAAGCCAACTATCACTCGAGGGTAGAGCTTGGTATGCTGGGCACCGCAGCTCCTCAGGTGGCTGTGGGCTACCACTGATCAGGTGGGAGACAGAACCTGGGATCTGAAGATGAGCCCAGGCTGCCAGGAGGAAAACTTTGCATGCTTCCTAGTATCTTTCCATGCAACAGAGAAACAGCTGGTAAGCAAAGGAGAAGCAGATCTTTAACTACAGGTACTCAAAAGAAGAAGGGAAAAAGTGCCAATAAAACCACAGCCCTGGGCCAGGGAGATGGCTCAGTAGTATAAGCGCTTCCCTGGCAAGCACAAAGGCCTGAGTTTAAGCCCCAGACTAACAGGCTTGGGTTTGCATTCCAGCTTCACATTTGATTAGTGCATCCTTGATTCTCTCAGGTAACACCTGTTTACTGAACACCTATTATGCACCTTGCATGGTTCCAGGCACTCGTAGTACATCAATGCCCAAGAGAAGAACTCTCCCAACATCTCGAGCTTCCATTCCACATTGCACAGGGACTAGATTCACAAATCCACATATGCAGTGCCTGGCCATTAGGGGCATTATGTCAAGAAACAGAAGAAAGAAAGCACCCTCAGAAAAGAAGGACATTTTTCCAGCTCAGGTGGTCAGGGCCACAGAAGAAAAAGATGGGGGTGGGGGAGGGGTGGGGGAGGGGCAGGAGGCTCCAGACAATGGATCAGCAAGGACCTGGCGTGTATGTGTCCTCTCTTGAGGACCTGCGGTAGACCATCTGGGCAGCCAGCAAGAGAGGCACAGTGATAGCCAATGAGGCAGGCAGGGCCCACCCCAGTGGAAAACGCAGTGGACAGGCTCTCCAGCTTTTCCAAAGATGCCACCAGCTCCACACGCCAATGGTGAAAGTGACCGAACTGTCCCCTAGAGTGATGGAGACAAGATCTGTCTTGAGTGCATTGAGGGGTGAGTGGGAGAGGAAGCAGGGAGACTGTGGCTTTGCACAGCTCTTCCAAGAACCAGTTGGGGGTTCGATTCCCAGTGTGCTGTGCCAGCCCCACACTGAGAAAGAGGTTGTGACTGGGAGTGTTGGCATGTGCCTGTGACCTCAGCTCTTGGGAGGCTGGACACAGGTGGATCACTACAAGTCCAATCTGCATAGTGAGACCCTGTCCTAAAATACAAAAAAAAAAGAGCCAATTGCTGTGAAGGAGCTCCAGGCATGTGTGATCCTCAGAGGGGCAAGGGCTTGGCGAGGCTCACTCCCGGGGAAACTGTCCCATGTCTGGATGATCACATGCTGGATTTGCGTGGAGGGAGAAAGGGTTGATCAGGGAGGGAGGAGAGGACTGCAGGGGTCAGGCCCTCGAAGGGTACAGGGGACTCTGGGAAAAGGGGTAAAGGGAGGAGAACAGCAGAGGCAGGAAGTCTCAGAGCCTGGGGTGGGTTCAGCCCGGAGAGTCCTGGGGCTGGCTGGGAACACAGATGTCTTCTTCCGGGAAATGCAGGAGCCGGTCATAACACAGGCAGTGTGAAGCAGGCCACGCTGGGGACATCTGCCCAATGGAAAGTGGCATGTATTTCCCTGCACAGGACCTTTTTAATTTGTTTTAAATCCAGAGAGCCTATTGTTTGTGTTCTCAGTGAAATAAGAAGGGGACACCATCAACTCAGCAGGAGGAGGAGGAAGGAAAAAAATGTGAAGGGAAAGGCATAGAAGAGTCATCTCAGAGTCAGAAAAGTCTTGAGCTTCTTTTTCTGGGACACACCAAAGGGAGGGTGATGTAGGTACAATGGAAGGGGCCAGACGTGCCAGAGGCCCAGGCATGGGAGGCTGTGGTGGCTTCAGTGGAGCACTGGCCTTCGGCAGTGGTCATCAAGGTTGCAGGCACAGCAGAGGCTGAGGTCAGGACCAAGGCCACAAGACTCACAGTGGTAAGGCCGAGGACAAAGAGTGGAGTCCTGTCACCAAGCTGGGCTGGCCTGTCGAAGACATGAAGATCAAGTCCCTGGAGGAAATTTCTCCTTTTTCCTTACCATCAAGGAGTCCGAGATTATTGACTTTTTCTAGGCACATCCCTCAAGGATGGAGTTTCATGCCTGTGCAGAAGCAAACTCCTGCTGGCCAGCAGACCAGGTTCAAGACATATGTCACCACTGGGGCCTACAATGGCAATGTTGGCCTGGGTTAAAGTGTTCCAAGGAAGTAGCCACTGCCATTTTGGGGGCCATCATCCTGGCCATATTCTCCATTGTCCCCGTGTGGAGAGGCTACTGGGAGAACAAGATCAGCCAGCCCCACACTGTTCCTTGCAAGGTGACTGGCCACTGTGGCTCTGTGTTGGTGGATCTGATCCCTGCTCCCCAGAGGCCATCTGGCACCATCTCAGCCCCTGTGCCCAAGAAGCTGCTGCTGATGGCTGCATTGACGACTGCTACACCTCCGGCAGGGGCTGGCACTGCTACTTTGGACAATCTTGCTAAGGCCACCTTTGATGCTATCTCTAAGACCTACAGCTATCTGACCCCTGACCTCTGGGAAGAGACTGTTTTCACCAAGTCTCCCTGTCAGGATTTCACTCACTATCTTGTGAAAACCCATACCAGAGTCTCTGTCCAGAGGACTCAAGCTCCAGCATAAGCTACAACATAAAGGGATTTTACACAAGAAAAAGAAAATAAATTAAATCTGTCAAAAAAAAAAAAAAAAAAAAAAAAAAAAAAAAAAAAAAAAAAAAAAAAAAAAAAAAAAAAAAAAAAGAAGGAAGGAAAAGAAAATAGAAAAGAAAGAAAAGAGCAAATAGTGTTGACCAAGAAGCTTTCAGGGTCACCTGACAGGCAGAGACCTTGTCTTAGCCAAGTTACCTCAGACAAGTCCCCAGTTTACTTGGAGCCTCAGTTTACACATCTGTAAAGCAGGAGCCCTGCACCCAGCTTTGGGAAATGTTTGGCACAAGAAGCCTCTGGCCAGAGAAGGAGGCTATGGCCTCACTGAGGAGCCACATCCTGGGCTCTGAATCTGCAGAGGGTGGAAAAACTAAGACAGCTTGGGAGAGAGGGCTGTGTCACCTCATCCCTCGTCCTACCCCAGCTGTGTTCTCCACAAACTGAGCTGGCAGGAGTCCAGAGCCACTGGGGGGACACATTACGCCAACTTCCCCTGATCTACATATTTATCACAATCTAGCAACTGCATAATTTGAAGCGGGTGTTAAAAAATACTCCAATGTGTGATGTGATTTTGCATTCCTGGTTGAAGAAAAATTACTGCACGAAGGTGGTTAATTATTTCAAAAGACAAATTCTATGAAATAAAATAAAAATAGACTCCTTGTCCAGGGAGAAAGTAAGAAAAACAAAAGGGTGAGCCGCAAAGAATGCTCCCCTCTGACTAGAACATGACTGCTTCCTCCGTAGTGGATACATGAGGAGAGGCATGTGACACCTAGGTCATGGTCACCTGGGTAAGGGGGCACAGGACAGGAGGTGGAAGACAGGGCTGGGGAGCCAGGGAGGAGGCTGTGACTGCCCAAGAGGACATGGTCGCAGTCAGGGTTCTCAAGGGGATAGATTTAATACAAGACACATAATTTATGGGATTATTTGAAAGTAGTCACCCAAAGAGTCAAATGCAGAGGAGCGCAGGAGAGCTATCCACTCACTAGAGACCCCAAGAATCCGCGGAGGGCCTGGATCCCAAGGCAATTTCTTTTCTTTCTTTTTTTTTTTTTTTTTGGTCTTTTTGAGACAGGGTCTTGCTATGCAGTTCAGGCTGGCCTTAAGCTCACTTTGTAGCTCAGGCTGGTCTCGAACTCACAACAATCCTCCTGCCTCGGCCTCCCGAGCGCTGGGATTACAGGCCTGCACCACCACGCCCGGCTAAGGCAATTTCTTGCACAAGCCCACCTGAGGGTAATGTCTTCCCCCCCGAGTCCAACCGGAGGTCCGTGTCCTCCCACAACAATGTCTCATGCAAGTCTGTGGTGGAAAAAGGCCGGTGGTGAAAGCTAGAAAGTCTGTGCCACATGGATGAAGGCTTGGGACCTGCACTGGAGCCAGGAGGTGACACTCATGTTAAGGACCAAAGCTCTCCTGAAGAGAACCACAGCCATCCTCAGGGACAGCAGGGAGCAACGGTCCTCCGAAGATGAGACCAGCCGAGTTCCTATCAGGAAAGCCAGTGCAACAAGCTCCTCTGGGAGAATCAACAGCACACCACCTTCCCCTCCACTTCTCCTTTTATGGTGCTGGCAACAATCCCCAGGTGGGCGCTCCACGCCCAGCACCATGCGATCAGTTCAGCTGGGTGGTCCAGGGCTGACCATTAGTTCATCCCCCACAGATGCTACGCAGTGGGTAGAGCTGCAGAAAGTGTTGAGGATGAAGAGACAGGTGTTGGATGAGCAAGGAACAGAGACACACTTTTGAACTACACTGATGGCCACTGATGCAAGTCATTGGTGCTGATGGATTGAGAGAGCAGAGTGCCTCAGAGCAGTCAGGGTCAGGGAGGACCCTGTGGGGACACTGCTTATGCAGGGAGAAAAGCGCTCAGGGACCTGTCTGGTCAACCAGACCTCAGGGCAGAACCCGGGGAAAGAGGCAAATGACTCTGGCTGTAATCCAAACACTCTGGGAAGCTGAGCAAGAGGGTCACAAGTTCAACCCCTGTCTACGCAACTTAGCAAAACCTTGTCTCAAAATTAAAAAAAATAATAATAATAATAAGACCTGGGGATGTAGCTCAGTGGAGAAGGCCCCAGACTCAATCCTTAGCAGCATGTACACACACACACACACACACGCACACGCTATGCCAACTTCCCCCATGTGTGATGTGATTTTGCCTTCCTGTTTGAAGAAATCACACACACACACACACACACACACACACACACACACACACACAGAGTCCAGAGTTGCCCATGGGTATCAAGAGGAGGAGTTCTGAAAGTGCAAAAGGGTATACACAGGCCTCCCTGGCTTCTGCAGGCCTCATACCGAGGGGACAAAGACACAGGCACAGCCCCTGACCTCAGGGAGTGGGATATAGCGTGGGTCTGTGTGGTGCACACTTGTAGGGTGCAGGTCCACAGGCAGGAGGTGCTGTCTGAAGGAAGGCAAGGTGGGGAGGCTTGTGACTGGGACAGCGCATGAGCGGCCACTGTGGTAGTGGGCATGGTGGGTGTGGAATGAGGGTATGGGGGGTGGGACTGGTGTGTTTGTGTTTACGTGTGAGTGGGCCTGGCCTGTGGGCAGGAACTAGACCTGTGTGTGACCTGTGAGGCACTCTGTGGAGGGTGCAATTACACATGCACATGTGTGTCTAGCAGTGTGTGTGAGCACGGATCATGAGGGCCACCAAGAATGTGGTTGGTTTCAGAGCTGAGAGCATGTGGGGGGCGGCTGGAGGATGCAGGCACACACATTGCTATGCCTGAGCACGCAGCCTCACACGCTGGTGATGAACCTGCACAAGTTACTTAAGTCCCTTGCCTCAGTTTTCTCACCCATGAAATGGAGATAATTTGTTTGCACCCTGCAGGCTGCTGTGAGGTCTGCACAGGTCGTGTGTGTGGAGCATTTAGGAGTGTGTGTGCCGCTCTACGTCTCTGTCAGGCGCAAGTTGCACGACTGAGAATTCCTTGTCTGTCTGCATGTGCATGTGTGGGAGCAGGAGTGTTTCTGGGGAGCCCCAAGGCTCATGAGGACATGGGAAGCCCGAGCCAGAGGCTCTGGACTACAGCCAGCTGCCTCCTCCTTTCTGCCCTGCTGGGATGAGCAAGGGCCAGCCCAGGGGCCAATCTACCCTCCTGCCCTGCCTCCAGCTCTGTAGCCTCCCCACAGGCTGCCCAGAGCTGGGGGCTGGGGACAGCAGCCGAGGGACCAGTCCCTCCCATTCTGCAACCTGACAGCTGTGGCCCAATTAAAATCAACAGTTCACAGGTGTTCCTGGTAATGACTCACGCACCAAAAGCTCCACTCCCTTTAGGGCTCTTTTAAAAAAATTTAGAGCTCTTTAAATTTTATTCACCCACAACATCAAACCCAGGGAGGAAGTAATAAAAGAGGAGGGGGAGGGGCAGAGCACACACATGTGCACACACATTTACTAACTCAGACACATTTGCCCACACATAAACACAAATATGTACCCACACTGACACGCACATTCACACTCCTTGGTCTCTTGAACACACACACACAGACAAGACCTAGACACGTAGTTGAGCACACAAACATTCAGATAGGCCCCATCCAGACCCACACCCGCTGCCGCACCCCTCGGGTGGCCCCACACCTCTCACCGGCACACGTGTTCCCAGCGGCACCCTTTCCCTATTGCTGCGTGCAGATCACACAGCCTTAGTGATTTAACACTCAGTCCGGCTCTCATGGTGTTCGTGGGTCGGGGGCTGGCAGGGCCTCAGGAGGCTACAGTCAGGACACCGGCTGGGCTGCGTTTCATCTGAAGGGACTCCAGCCAAACCCACCCAGGCTGTTGATGGCACGCATCTGTGCGGCCGTGGGCTGGGCCTGCACTGGCTGCTCTTGGCTGAAAACACTGCATGACCTCCCCAGTGGGCTTCCTCCTCATGACATTTGCTTAGCAGGCCAGAGAAGAGTTCCCTGGTTTGTGCCGGCAAGAGTCAGGCAGATGTGTGCACGTGCATGCATACATGCATGTGTGCCTGTGCCTCCTCGTACACACGTATGCATAGTGTGTGAGTAGATTTGTCTGTTTCTGCATACATGTCAATATGTCCAGTTGTATATGACCACCTTCATGTAATATCACGCGTGAACCTGTGTATATGGTTATATATATGTACGTGTGAATACACATGTGCATGTACATTTGTGCATAAATGTGTGTGTCTGTATGTGCATATCTACATTCATGCGTGCATGTGTACGTGTATGCTTGCACCCACGGTGATCTCCCCCCAGACACGATCCTTAAGCATCTTCAGTTTTGCTGTAAACATTTTCCCAAAGCTTTGGCTTTTCCCCAGTCTCAGGCCTTCAAACCCATGGTCCCACCTCCTCCTGCTCTCTGGAGTCCTGCCTGACAGTGCGCTCTGTCCCTCTGGCTGGTACCTGGTAGCACCAGGTGTTTGGACAGACCTCCCCAACTCCAGCCTCTTGGCCCCGCACAGCATTGTTCTCATGACTTTCTCTTTTTTCTATTTTTTTTTGGTGCAGGGTCTCACTATGCATGCAGCCCACATTCATAGCGATCTTCCTGCTTTTTGCCTCCCATGTGCTGGGATGACAGGCGAGCGCCACCACGCCCGGATTGCATTGCCGGCTCAGCGCACCCGAAGGCGGGGCCGGCGCGGCTAGGGGAACCAAGGATCGAACACTGGTTCCTACGCTTACCTAAGCAAGCGCTTAGTCCGCTGAGCTATACCACCGGCCCTTCTCATGACTTTCTCATTGGGTGTCTGCTAGCCCATCCATTCTGCAGGCTGATCATGAGGCTCAGCGGGAAGGCAACTGGTCAGATCAGGTGCTGCTAGGAGAAACTCAGGTGCAGGGGACCCCTAGAAGCCTTTCTGCGTGCGAACTCATCAGACCTCTTGTGATCCAAACTTGGAAAGCTGGGACTGATTGGTGGGCCTGTGCAGACCAGGATGTACACATCTGAGTTGAAAGAGACAAAGGCTCTGGGAGGCCGAAGCAGGAGGATTGCAAGTTTGAGCCCAGCACTGGCAACTTAGTGAGACTGTCTTAAAATAGAAAATAAAAGGGGTAGGGGATGTGGGAAGACTGTGGGGTTAATCCTCAGTACCAGAAAGGTGGTGAGGGACAGGGGTGGAGGAGAGATTGATCCACCCCATGGAAGAGATTCTCAGTCCTTGGCTCTGGGGCTGAGTGACAGTGGCAATAGGAGGGAACTAAAGAATAGGAATAAGCAAGTTTGTCTCTGGAAAGTGCTGCATAGTACATACTTGAGGCCTTACAGGTAAGATGGCCCATAAATGATTGGATGGTGCTGAGTTCTGAGGAAGCCATATTGTAAGACAGACTTTGTTTGCCGAACCCCTGACCTAGAAGTCAGTCTGGGGCCTGAGCCTCTTGACAAAGATGGCTACAAACTGCGTCACACCCAGGATCCCATGACACTGATAAATTCATACCAACCTCTGCCTCCCAGGTTGGGAGTGACTCCCCCATCAACCCCTCTTCAGCTACCTGGGAATGGTGCTCAAGTACCCCAGATGAAATAATGAATGGAATAATGAGTTGCCCCTGAGTCCCCAAGTCCACGGGCCAGGCCCCTGTTATGTTCCCCATCATCTTTAGCATCTTCCCCCTCTTTCCTGCCCATCACCTCTCCTGGCCCTCTGCAGTCCTCTAGGTCACTGCTACAGTGATGTTTCCTCAAGTCAACCATCCGGGGACTGCACAATCTCCCCTTCCTTCTCAGAGCTTTCTTTGAAGCCATACTCTGTTTAGTGCAATGGACACTTATTTGGTCGCTCAGTTCCTCTCATTTCCTGGGTTCTTGCCCTCCTTCTTCCCAACACACACACACACACACACACACACACACACACCCTGATTGCATTCATAGGATTGCAGCACAATGTCAGTCTGTGTGACTGCACCCTGAGCCATAGTTGATTGGTCCAGGAATAAGCACCTGCTCAAGCTGGACCAATAAGAGGACTTCCTTACAACTGAACTGAGAATTCAGATTCAGGCTCTTTGGACCACTGACCCTTGAAACTTGCACATTCATGAGGCCTTATTGGCCATGCCCTGCTATGGGTTCAGGACAAAAGAAAAACAGTTGTCAGAGATGGAGGGCAGAGAGAAGCACAGAGATAAGTTGGACATGAAATAGGAAGAACACTTTTTGGGCCAGCAACTGGGGCTACATGACAATCTGCAGCATTAACCTAGGGATAGGCTTCCAAGGGTCCTCTGTGTTGAGAACATTAACCCTTCAGTTGCTGGAGAGTGAAGAGACCCAGGTGTTCCTGAAGCGGGCCAGGGAACTGGCATCAGGGGAGGCAGTGAGGCTGGAAACCATCTACCCACCGAGCAGAAGCATTACAATGCCTCAAGGAGTTGCCACATGAAAATAAGCCCTGATGCCAACAGAGCTTCACTACCCACACAGCCAGACCCTCCCACCTAGTGTCTGCAACAGTAGTCTGCTCAGGCTGCCACAAGAAAATGCCACCGACTGTGTGGCTCACATAATAAAACTTTATCTTCTCAGTCCTGAAGGTTGGGAAGTCCTAGAGCAGAAGTGCCAGTCAAGCCTCTCTGGGAGGGCGCTGCCTGGCTTGCAGATGGCCCCTTCCCGCTGTGTCCTCACATCATGCGTGGCAGAGGAGAAAGAGCTCTCTCTTCCCACTCCCTCTCTCCCCACTCCCTCTCTCCCCATCCCTCTCTCCCTCCCTCTTTACTCCTGTGGCTCTCATTCTGCCCAGCCAGAACTTACCTGCACCATCTCTGCCCCCACTCACCCCAACCACACAGCTGGAGACTTTCCCAACGAATGGGAGGAGCTTAGGGTTATCTCCAGCTCTCCTGGCAGCAGCCATCCTTGTGCTCTGCACACAATAGGGGCTTTAACTGCCCTTCTTCATCATTGCTAGCCAAGTTTTATTCTGTAGGTGTGCTTTGCTGATGGTGGTTTGGAGAGAAGAAGGGCACATGGAACAAGTGATAATCTCACAAGGTAAAGCCACACACGCAAACACACACATGCGCTCACACATGCACACACACACGTACACACCACTTCTTGACCAGTTCTAGCAGGATTGCAGCCACATTTCCAAGCCCAGCCCAGCTCCAACTCTAAGCTTCCTTTCCCAGAAGCTCTGGTCACTGCTCCCAGCTCTCTCATATCTGGGCCTTTGCACGGGGTGTGACTTTCTCTGCTTGCACCCATCTCCCCAGCTCCTCCCCCCATTTTCTGGCTAATGCTTAGCTTGTCCCAGGAATTTGGACCTAATGCTCCCCCACCCCACTCCCAAAGCCTCACCCCACCGCCTCCTGTGTGTTTGCAGAGATCCCTGCACTTCTCTTGCTGTGATGTCTGTGACTGTCATCGCCTGTTTAAATAAGCATCCTGCACTCCCCTGGCAGGACCAGCTTGGTGCCTCAAGACCCACCATAGTGCCTGGAACCCAGTTTTCCCCCTGGGGCTCCGCACAGCGGCAACACGGCCTGGGTGCTCTTGCAAGATGCAGCCCTCCGCAATCCTGCTGCTCTCGCCTTCTGGGCCGGCATCTGTGCTTGGCCAACCCCAGAGTCCTTGTAGCACATGAAGGTCTGAGGAGCACTTATCTAGGTCAGTGGTTCTCAGACTCGGACGCATACTAAGTCACCTGGGAGATGCCAGGATTGCCAGCGTGTGAGTGTTCAAGGCCTGCCTGAACTACAGAGCAAACTCCTGTCTCAACAAAATAAGCAAGCAGAGCTGGGCGTGGTGGCGCAGGCCTGTAATCCCAGCACTCGGGAGGCTGAGGCAGGAGGATTGTTGTGAGTTCGAGACCAGCCTGAGCTACAAAGTGAGCTTAAGGCCAGCCTGAACTGAATAGTGAGACCCTGTCTCAAAAAGACAAAAAAAAAAAAAAAAAAAAAAAAAAAAAAAAAAAAAAAAAAAAAAAAAAAAAAAAAAAAAAAAAAAAAAAAGCAAGCAAATCAGAAAACCAAAGCTTCCCCCCAAAAAAGCAAACTATCATCGGCCCCATTCCTCAAGTGAGGAAAGTTAAGAATCATCCAAAATAAGCAGCAGAGCCCAAAGCCTATGCCTTTGCCCCACCCCACTCCCTGGACCAGGACAGAGCTATCAGAACTCAGATTTGGCTCCATCCTGACTCCTCCTCCTTGAACAGGCAGAAGCCTCTGTAGGCACCAGGGAAAACAAGCCTCTTGGGGCACCAGGAGGCAAAAACACATGTAAATAAAACTTGAACCCCAGTACCCGCTGTGAAGATTAGGCATATATTTATAAAAATCACCAGAGCCGCTGTTCCTCGGTTTCGTGTTTCATTTACGGTGAACACAAATAGCTTCAGCAGGAATATCTGGAATCAAAACAGAGCTGCAGGTTCCGGAGCATCTGTGCTATAGGGGGTGCAGTGTGCACTGAGATAATTTTAGCCGAATGTGTTATAAACAAGATCTGCAGAACCGCGCAGCGGGCTGAGTTTTGAAAACTTAAGATTCTAAATGTATAAATTGTTTGGAACATTTAACATCCAGTCATTAGGCAGTCACCTCCTTGCCCTCCGTTTTCAGTAAGAAGCTTGCAGCGTGGCAGCCTCCAGCTGACACCCCCTTCCCAAGTATTAAATAGGGACCGCTAGGCTGTGATACGGGGGCGCACGCACACACACACACACACACACACACACACATTCGCATGCACACACCAGCTGGTCTAGATCATTCCTTGGAAGGCAGAGCCGCACCAAAGCAAAACATCCATTCACCGCTGTGCCACAAAGACCGTTGCTCAGGAACAGAGGCCTTTTTTTTTTTTTTTTTTTTTTTTTTTTTTTTTTTTTTTTTTTTTTTTTCCCAGATTGAATTTTCCCAGTCAGTCTTATACCTCAGGTTCCAAACGCTCTGCTCAGTTGAGAGAAGGAGGCAAAGACAGACCGAGAGGGATGCAGGAGGCCCAGGGTGCTCACACCCAACCAGGAAATCCCTGGCCAGCTAAGGGTATCGTCTCCTTTTCACAGGGGGTGAAACAAACATAGAAGCGACATCCCCAAATCAAAGTGCTGTCAGAAGGCGAAGCCGGGGTCTCAGCGGAAGGGAAAATTGTTGCAGTTGCAGCCATATGGCAGGCAGGAAATAGAGAGATCCACTTGCGCTATTTCTTCTGGAAACTTGTAGCCCCTTTTCTGTTAAAGGATTCCTTTGGTGTGGGCCTGGAGAGGTAGCTCAGCGGACTAAGCGCCTACTTTGGCAAACTGAATGACCACAGTTCGAGCCCCAGACCTGCGTACCGCTGTAATCCCAGCGCGGGGGGGAGTTGAAAACAGGAGGATCTCTAGGAGTCTGAGCTGCGGAGTAAGACCCTGTACCAAGAGCATACCAAATCCCACTGCACGCCTAGCACTGGGTGGACCTGATAACAGCACCAATAGCGAAGGGCTGGGGACAAAGCGGAAGCCTTCCAGCCATCCCGGTAGAACTGGGGAAGCAGCTCAGTTTGTTTTTTGTTTGTTTTTTTTTTTTTAAAAAAAAGATTAGTTTTCTAACTCTCAGCTGGGTGACTCAATCTCTGTTTACTTTGTTTTCCTTTTTCTATTTCTTGTTTTACTACTTTTATACACTATCAGCTCCGTGATCTCAAGCAGTAGAATTTATTTCACTTAATATGTCTTTTTATTTTTGTCTTCTTGAGACAGGGTCTCTCCATGCAGCCCCGGCTGGCCTTGAGCTCACTACCCAGTCCAGGCTGGTCTCAAACTTGCAGTGACCCTCAGCCTCAGCCTCCCAAGGGATGGGATTACAGGAATGCGCTGCCACGCCTGGCCCTAATGTGCCTTTCTCTTCTTCTTCTTCTTCTTCTTCTCCTCCTCCTCCTCTTCTTCCTCCTCCTCCTCCTCCTCTTCCTCTTCTTCCTCCTCCTCCTCTTCTTCTTCTTCTTGTTACATAGGTCTTGCTTTATCTTGGTCTTAACCATCCAGCAGAAAAGTATAAAAAGTAAAGCCATATTAATAGGCTGAGCTGCAAAAGGCACAATTTTTTTAATTTATTTATTTTTATTTTATTGAAGTACAAATATCAATGAGACAGTTTTAAGACACCTTAACAGGATGGATTCAATAAATTAATACATTGCAAACTTTTCATAATGTTTTGGTATCGTACAAAGTGCATACATGCTATTATACTTACAGACATTATTATAGCAGATGTCTCTTATCAGTAAATTAAGAGAGTGTAGCTGTTTACGTATCTTATTTTTAATACCTGAATTACATCAAAGATTCAATAGTTCATACTTTCTACCTTGTTATTTTCCTAGTGTTTGTCCATAGTACTAGAAGCTGACATAATATCCTTCTTTTCTTCTTTTGCTTCCAATGTTTGAAACTTAATTACATTTAAATCTTTTACTTTTGTTTTTTTTTTTAACTTTTGGAACTTTAGGGGCATGAACATCATTTACTTCAAACTACAGTTTCTTTCTTTTTTTTTTTTTTTTTTGTCTTTTTGAGACAGGGTCTTACTATGCAGTTCAAGCTGGCCTTAAGCTCACTTTGTAGCTCAGGCTGGTCTCAAACTCACAACAATCTTCCTGCCTCAGCCTCCCGAGTGCTGGGATTACAGGCCTGTAATCACCATGCCCAGCTCCAAACTACAGTTTCTTGTTCTCAACACTGAGTTCTTGTTTGTGACATACGATGGCCTTCTCTGTGAAGTCAGGACTCGAACATGCTGTCTTAAATCTTTGTTCCGTTTCCCCCTTCCTCCCGCCCTCAGCGTCTCCTCCCCCTACCCATTTGCAAAAGCTCTATCTCCCTCTTTCCTTTTATCCATCTTTTATTTTGCTCTTCATTAGTACATTGGATCACTCAGATGCGAGTCATGACGTTTCAAACCATATAAATTTTTTTAATTCTTTCCCAACTTTTACATTGAGAGATTTCATACTTTTGCCCTTTGTTTCTCCCATCTGTCAACTACAGTCATTTCCTTAATTTTTGTTTTGTTTTGTTTTTGGTGGTACTGTGGATCAAACCCGGGGCCTTGTGCACGCAAGACAAGAGCTCTACCACTGAGCCACATCCCCAGCCCACTATAGTTATTTTCCTTCTTTCTTCTTTTTTTAAATTTATTTGAAGGAAGGGAATTTATCTAGCTCACAGTTCGTGGAAGTTGCAGTCCATACTCAGCTGGCCCCAAGAGTGCCATGTGCCAGAGGACAGCAGTTCGGGCTGGTAGAATATAGCACAACAGCAAGAGCGAACGGGAGGGGGGGGGGGGCGACAATCACCAATTACTTTTCACTTATAAAGATCACCAGTGTTTATGTACTAATATTCAGCCACGACTGTAACTCTCTACTTTCCCCCCAGTTTGACTCTAACAGTTGAAAGTCAGTAAACAGCACTGAGGTTACTGTGGTTATGTGAGTATTATTTATTGCTAATTCAAGTAGGGCTTTAGATATGCAGAATACTTAGGATAGATATACAGCTACTTTCTCTTAGTTCAGTGAGAAGAAAGACTTATACTAATAGTGTTTAGACAAGATACCATGTCTGCATCTTGTACTATGAATAACTACTACAAAGACAACAACATGCAATGTGGTAATTATTGTTGCTGTCCTACTTATCTGTTTTCAAACTGTCTCAATGCTATTTCTTTCTCGGTAAAATTAATATAAAATATCAAATAGTGCCTTAGAATTCTATGTATTCTCTTAACAGCCCATGAAGGGTGACTGGCAGGACCCTCTTCCTAACATTACAGTCTGCTTGACTCTTTCTTATGTTCCATCAAACACTCGAATCATTGGCATATTTTAGTTTGTTTTCTGTTTGGACTATGACTGTCTCGCATACTTTTGCTTTTCTGAAGTTGGTAATTATCATTAGTTTCTCTCTGACACTTTATTTATTTTAAAATTTTACATAAATTTTTATTGCTCCTAAAGTCAAAACCCCCATTTCCTCAAGAACTTCAGTTTCTCCCCAACCGCTCTTCTTTCCAAAAAGCTGTCATTCTAACCTCACGAGCTTGTCGTTGTCCTGAGCTCCTCCATCACCATAGGCTTGGGCAGTACCTCTCACGTAAGAGCCCCATGTCTTCCTCTTTCTTGCTTGATTCATTTTACATCGTAGCATGATGATGATGATGGGTATGAAGTCAAAGTGGAAAATTATTTTTCTTCAGGATGTTGATTATTCTTCGGTCTTTAAACTCCAGTGTTGTTGCTGGGATGGCTAGACCAGTCTGATTCCATTTCCTTTTTTATTTTCTTTCTTTCTTTTGTGGTACTGGGGATTGAACTCAGAATCTTGCGCTTGCTGGACTCTTTTCTTTATGGAGCCATAAAGAAATTGGTAGCCCATTTTCTTTATGAAAATCTTTAGAATTTCCTTTCATGAAGATATATTTATTTGTGGGCATTTTTTTAACCCATAAAATGGGGCATTGAGTCCTTTCAATGTAAGACATGGGCCTTTTTTTTTTTTTTTTTTTTTTGGTGAAACCAGGGATTAAACTCAGGCTTTTATACTTGCCAGGGAATCTCTTATTCCACTGAGCCATCTCCCCGGCCCCTGACATGGGCTTCTTAAAACAATATATACAGGGTCTATCTATGCAGTTAGAACTGTTAGTGATCCTCCTGTCTCAGCCTCTAGGATTACAGGCATTCTGGGACCAGTACAGCATGGGCTACCAGGGATTGAACTCAGGACCTTATGCTTGCTAGGCAGGTGCTTACACTTCTGAGCTATCTCCCCTGGCCTGGTCCTACTATTTTCTCCTTTCCATTTTCTTTCTAGGGCTTGAAATGAACCATAGGATCTCATCGGTTGTAAATTTTCCAACCCTTTGACAGTTAGCTCTATATTCTGAAAGACAATGTCAATTTTATGTGCCAGGCTGTCTGACTGATTTTTTTTACTATGACTGTTTAATTATTTATAATTATGTCTATTCTCCTGATTGTTCATTTCTCATGAGAACCTCCCTTTGTTTCATGGCCATGTTATCTTCTAATCTGATCTTCTGTCCTCTGAATTATTTCTGTTTCCTCCCGGATTAACTTTTCTTTCTAACTGTAGCTTTCTCTTTCATGATGCTGACTTTTCCTTTCAAGAAGAACCTGCTCCTTAACTATCTGTTCATATTTTTAAGAGAACCAGGCAGCTGGTAGGCAGTTTTCTAGCTGGCCTTTCTCCTGTTGAAGATTCTTATTCTGAAGTCTGTGTAGGGTAGGATGGGCCATGTGACTGGTGGGTCTTATTATAAGGTAAATACCCCAAGAGCCAGCTATGCAGAAGGCCTTCCAAGTGCCTACAGTGTAAGTCACCATCATGTGTTCCAGGAGTCCTGGGTTTCCTAGACAACTTCCCTACTGTCCTTGGACCTGAGATTTCTGCTGTGTGGCCTGAGGAGAAAGGCTTCAGGTGCATTCTGCAGAAGATACATGAATCAGTCAGCTTTCCCATCATTGGATGCAACAGCTGGTACCTACCACCTAAAGAAGAGGAGGTTTAATTTGTCAGTGGTTTTAGGGGATTCAGTCCAGGTCTGCTGGCTCCAAGGGCATCATGATGAAAACAACATGGCAAGGAAACACTGCTTAAATCATGGGAACTGGGAAGCAGAGCAGGGAAACAATACCAGGGAAGGATGGACCATGGACCCAAGCTTATGCCCACACTACCTACTGTTAGGGTTTGAGTCTAGTTGTCCCCCAAAGCCTCATCCATGCATTGGGTTGGCTTCTAAGGTTTGTGAGTAATTCATGATTGAATGCTGGGGTTTGGGGTATGAGCGCTACACCCACCCTGGGGTGGATATTAGCCTGAATACAATGTAAGAAGGGGAGAGAGGCCTGCTCCCTCCGCTGCTGCGCCTCCCTTTGCTCTTTGCTACAGTGGAATGTAGCTGCCCTCTGCCATGTGCCACTCTGCCTTGGAGCCAGCCAGGTGTGGACTGAAACCTTCACTAACTGTAAGATATATAAACCTTTCCTTCCTTAATTTTGGGTGTTGGGTGTTTTGTCCCAATAACAAGAAAAAAATAACCAAGACACCCATCCAGGTGGCTCTCAAGCCAATCAAGTTGGTATAGTTAAGTTTAACCGTCATACTCCTCACCTCGTCAATGACCCCTGAACATGTCTCCTTAAAGCATACTTAATCTTCAAGTAAATATAGCAGTAAGTTAATAATTCCCCCTAACATGATACAACTATCTCTTGTACAGTCAAAAATACAATCATTTCTTCCCCGAAGTTCAAGAGCTCCAACATTTCTCAAAACTCCAACTCAAAGTCTCTTCTCAAGAAAAACTCTCAGCTGTAAACCTCTTGTCAGCTCAAGTTACAAGGGCACTGTGTAAACATTCCCATTCCAAAAGGGAGGAATGAAGGGGGTAGAGGAGAATAGGACCAAAGTGATACTAAAACCCAGAAGGAAAAACATTAAGTCCTCTACTTCCAAATCCGTCAACTGGGGCACAGAGTGAAGAGATGTGAGTTCCAGAGGTGAGTTTCCCACCCCTACAGTCTTCTGGTGATAGCCCATGTGGCCCTTCTCTTG
>PVKA01011106.1:0-62069 GCA_004027165.1 Ctenomys sociabilis | reverse complement strand
AAAAGATATAAATCAGGGGCTGGGGAGATAGCCTGGCAGCCTAAGTGCCTGCCTGGCAAGCACAAGGACCCAAGTTCCATTCTCGGTACTGCACGCCATGCTCTTGTGCTGGCCACTGAGACTGGGTGTGGCTGTTCATGCCTGTAATCTCAGCACTGGGGAGACTGAGATAAGAGTATTACTACAGTCCGAGCTGCGTAGCGAGGCACTGTACCAAATCAATTAAAAACAGTAATAATAAAAAAATAATAATTTTAAAAGATATAAAGTAGCAAACGGTTGTGACATAGGCTCTAAGGAAAAAATTGTTTTGGGGAGGGACAGTCAATAGTACCAAATATGTTTTAGAGAGTCCATAGTATCAAAAATTTATCTGTGAAGGAAAGACTTAAAGTTGCCCAAAGGAATTCATGCATTTTTTATGAATTTCTGATTTCTAAGATTTTTCTTTTGTTAAAAAGCTGTTTCTGCAACATCAACAAATTTTTATCGTTAGCGCTAATGTAAAATTTTCTCATAGAGAGGAAAATCAGGTAATCTTGTTATGCTTTAATTTGAATGTTTGTTTACGAGAAGAAGCGAGGACGCCAAGGCTGGCTGGTGTTCAGGCTCTCCATACAACTCCAAGTTCTACATGGGGATAATTTGTGATTATTACCGTTTCCCTTCCCGGCCTCATTTGGGATGTTGATTCTTCAGAATAGCCCTCTGGGAACACCTGCTAGGGAGCTGAGACCCTCACACGAGGCAGAGGAAAGCAAGCTAAAGGGAAAGCGATACTTAATATGCTGCACACGTATTCCAGAGTAAATGCACTACACGCTGCATCTCAGGGCTCAGCCGCACACGGCGGTGAGCGTACACTGCACTGTCCTGTGCTCTGTCATGCCCTGGTGACCTTACAAGGCTTTATTTCCCTGCTTGCTACTTTTTCTCTTTCCTCATTTTATGTTGCAAAAACAGCTGCATGTCCTCCACTAGGAAGCTTTTCCTGATCTCATGGAGTTAGGAATCTACGCTATGCACATTTCATGTGCATTGTAGAAGCCCAAATGCTTCCAGAATAGGTTATCGAGTCTTCTAAGTAGATACCGTTATTCATCATTTACAGCCTATTACCGGACAGAATGTGATGTACCCAGTAGCTACTGTATGACTGAAGTCTCGTCTTAAAGTTTTATTGCAGTAATATCGCTGCTGCAGGCAGCTTCTCATGTGGGCTCAAGAGACTCTCATGTTTCCATCTTTGTTGGACTGGGAGGGTTGGGCTTGCCCTTAACAAACAAAGTAACTTGACTAAATAGGATTGTATTTACACTATTAGCTTTGAAAGCACCTTGAATTATAATGCTCTGGTAAAGTAAGCTCCCATGCAGTAGTTTTAGAGAACATGCTACGTGGCAGTATGCTAAGGCAAGCTTTCTGTCTTCAGTCAGTGAGGAACTGGGGCTCTCAGTCTTCAGGGCCCCATGGTACCTGACCCCAATTAATATTTTTATAAGTGATCCTGGGGGAGGGTCCACTCCAGCAGATGACTAAGCCCCAGGATGGCTCTTTGATCATGCTTTGTAAGAAAGGCCCAGGACCAGAGGACCTACATATAATAAATGCTTTTATTTTGTTCCATTTAGTTTCTTAGATTTATTAGAGTATTTATTTTTCAATAATAGCTATTTTGTACTATCATCAAGCCAATAGATTTTTTTTAGTTGATTAGAGAACAGTTAACTATTACCTTAATATGCTATATACAAAAATTACACAGTGAAATTTTCCAGAGAGATTGAAGCTTTGTAGGGATCTTAAGCTTTAAAAAAGAGGGATTGTTTTTGAGGAAATAAAATGGTATCCCAATATTTTAGTCTGCTTGGCCTGCTGTAGAACAGCTTGCTATAGACTGAGGAGCTGAAACAGTAAACATTGATTTCTCAGAGTTCTGGAGGCTGAGAAATTTAAGAAGGCAGTAAAAGATTTATTGTCTGGGAAGACCAATTTTCTGGTTTATAAACTGTCATATTCTAACTGAAAACTCACGTGGTGTAAGACAGGAGAAAACTCTGGGATCTCTTATATGAAGGTACTGATCAAATTCGTGAGAGTTTCCAACCTACAACCTAATGGCCTCTCAAAGCCCTACCTCTGATACCATTACCTTAGAGTGTTTTTAATACACTGCTATATAACTTTTGGGAATAAACAAGTATTTGGTTTGTAGCACTAAACATTTACACTTTTTGATCTTGAAATTTGATTACAGATCTACAATTAGAGTAACAATTTTTGTCCTAAATATAATAGCAATTGCGAATTTTTAGGTAGCTATGAATCAACCCACTAATTTCTTAGTGGAATGCCTGACTAGGATAATAAATTGCTTTTACTTATTAATAAATTCTCTTAGCTATTTAGTTAAATATCATGGTTAGTTCATTAAGAATAGTGTATTAAAAAAAAAAAAAAAAAGGAAAAAGAGGGCTGGGAGATGGCTCAGTGGAATAAGCACTTCCCTGGCAAGTGCAAGGGTTTAATCAGATCCACCAAAAAAAAAAAAAAAAAAAAAAAAAAAAAAAAAAAAAAAAAAAAAAAAAAAAAAAAAAAAAAAAAGAATAGCATGTTTCAAGATAAATTAAGGCAAAGTAAAACAAAATAATAAAATTTAGAATTCAGATTCCAAATTTACTTTTCTTCTTATATATTCAGTAATATGATCCAAGAATATTTTGTTACACTTTATAATAGTCTTAACATTCCATACATAATGAAAAGTAAACAAGTAAACTTAACATTAAAGAAACTGTATAAAAATAAAATCAGAAAAAATGAAATCACTGTCTCCCTAAAATAGATATATAAACACTTTTTTTCTGAGAAAGCTATATAAATGAAGTCTAGGCAGATACTCTGCTACGGACCTACACTGAAAGGGAAGGTTTATGCCAATATTGATTGTGGAAACATGTACGCCCATGTCTTGGGCGTAGTCACCCAAGTAGTCACCCTGAGTGACTACTTTAAAGACAACAGTATGTACTACAGTGACTGTTGTTATTCTATTGTTTTATGAAATTTTGTTTAACCTTTTTCCTATAAAACAAAAAAAGTGAAATTCTGTATTTCCTCAAATTTTAAAATTATGAACTTTATGTAGATTAATTTTTGATTTTTTTTTTTTTGTCTTTTTGAGACAGGGTCTCACTATGCAGTCCAGGCTGGTCTCGAACTCACAACAACCCTCCTGCCTCAGCCTCCTGAGTGCTGGGATTACTGGCATGGGCCACCACTCCCAGCCCTAATGTGTATGTAACCCTTTGGGTTTTTTTTTTTTTGTCTTTTTAATTTTTGAATTTTATAAAATAATCTGCATAAACAGTCTATCTCTCTCTCTCTCTCTCTGTCTCTCTCTCTCTTTCTTTCTTGGAACTAGGGATTGAACTCAGACCCTTGCACTTTGCCAGGAAGTGCTTATTCCACTGAGCCATCTCCTCAAACCCTACATACTTTCAGGATAAAGCAAAAACTGAGATTTAAAGAAAATGGAGACCCAGGGACTAGGGCCCTCCAGCATACCATGCTGGCCCTGCCCCTGGGGCACTCTGGGACAGTGATTGAGACTGGGTGTGGCAGCACAGACCTGTAATCCCAGCACTTGGGAGGCTGAAAACAGGAGGATCACTACAAATCTGATCTGTGTAGCAAGACCCTGAAGACCCTATACTAAATACATTTAAAAAATTCAAGAATTAAAAGAAAAAATGGAAAATTCAAGCAACATATTGAACAACCATTTAAAATAAATGAAATATGATTCACTATAATCCAAAGTATTTCAAATGAATATGTATGTACATGGCAAATAAAAATTGATTGGGTTCCTATACAAATGTTTATTGTTTTCTCACAAATGGATGAAGTGCAGAAACATTATCTGTATCATTTTTCTCCATATGCTACTGAAAAGAATGTTTGGTCCAAAACTACACACAGTGCTAATATTTACTATAGGTGTTTTATATAAACTACACACAGTGCTAATATTTACTATAGGTACTTTATATTTCATGAAATCTTTTTAAACATCTAGACTTCTTTGAAAACTAAAATTTAAATGTAAAGTCTTGGAAGAAGTTCAGTATACTTTTATTTTGCCAAAAACTGCCTTAGCATTAAAAACACATCACCACATAAAAGTTAAAAGTTTAAAATATCTTTCAAATACTCTATCCTTTTCTGTGCTACCTTTAAAAATGCACATATATGCAAATATATACATATACATATTTGTTAATTCTATTTTAGTTCCAGACAATATCCTTTCTGCTGCAAGGTAAGAAAGTGGCATTTTATACACGGTACAAGGAGCAGACACAAATACATGTTCAGCTTTCTTTCTACAACTCTAAAATAAAGATGAGACAAAAGTATTTCAATTATTTCTGTATCTCGAAACCTAACACCATGCAAATATCCTTGAGCCTACTGTGTTCCAGAAAAGCAGCAATTCTGTTATAAGCAATGTCAGCATGTTTTTGTAATAGCAAGTACAGGAAGGAGAGCAATGCATGTCATGGCACGTCAGTAGTTCCAGCACCACTGGAGTCTGTGTATGAGAAATTGGTCAAGCAATGGCTGTGACTCATCCACATGCCTGACACTGATAAAACATCTACAGACTGCTGTACAGGGTTTCAGAGTAAATCCTGAGGGGATTTGACTGACCTTATCAGATACAAAAGTTACATTTTTTGTTACATAGGTCTTGCTTTATTTTGGTCTAGCAGAAAAGTACAAAAAGGAGGTATAAAAAGTAAAGCCGGGGCCAGGGAGATAGCTCAGTAGAATAAGTACTTGCCTGGCAAGCACAAGGCCCTGAGTTCAATCCCTGATACCACCACCAAAAAAAAAAAAAAAAAAAAAAAAAAAAAAAAAAAAAAAAAAAAAAAAAAAAAAAAAAAAAAAAAAAAAAAAAAAAAAAAAAAAAAAAAAAAAAAAAAAAAAAAAAAAAAGAAAAAGAAAAAGGAAAAAAAAACTGAAGCCATATTAATATGCTGTGCTGCAAAAGGCTCAAGTCAACAACTTCTGACATTGTCAGTCTTGCAGATAACCCACTACTACTATAGACTACTGGACTATATTGGATTACTTTGTTGAATTCATGTACCCACAACATATGAATGGCAATGGAATACCCATCTCTGATAAAAGTAAACAAAAATTAGGGATATAAATGAAGGAGCATTTTGTAGTGAAAAAGGAATATATCTGCATATAAAAAATAGTTAGCATAGATATACAGCTACTTTCTCTTAGTTCAATAAGAAGAAAGTTTTGAACTAATAGTGTTTAGACAAGATATCATGCCTACAAGTTGTACTATGGATAACTACTACAATGACAACAACATGCAACGTATTAATTATTGTAATTGTCCTATAGTTACAATTACAATATAGTTACAATAATTATAGTTACAATTATAGTTACAATAATTGTTTTATTGTTTTGAAACTGTTTTGAAACTGTCTCATTGCTACTTCCTTCTCAATAAAATTAATTAAAAAATAGAGTCTATGTACAGAGCAGTAGTCCTCAGTACTCTGGACGGATTTGAAGCATTTCACTAGAAAAACTTGCTAAGTGAGTGAGACCCCCTTTGAACAGTTATGAGACTACATGACAAAAGGTATACATGGTATATATCAAGAAATAGAACAACATCTGTAGGATTCCCAGGGTGAGCTCTAGTGTGCTGTCTAGTACCAATTACTATTACTATTTCTCTTTCTAAGAAAGTCATTATTAAATATATTTACAAATAGAATTTACCTATAAATCATTTAACTGTGTTATTGTGGAAATAACATTAATATCTGATATTATCTCGCTTTAGAACAAGGTGAGTAAAGAGTAAACAATCAGATGTGATTGTATGATCAGCTGGAGTGTACCTTTGATATTCATCTTTCACTGTATTTCCTTGGTGCAAAATAGAGAGCCGAAAAGAACAAAGCTTGAAAAGATCTCTGGCACAAAAAACGAGAGAAGCAAATAGATCCCCTAAAATTTTAAGCAACAATCAGATGTGGAAAATTATGATGGCTTATCATTAAAAACATTTCATGAGAAATCTGCTGGAAACACAAGGAATATTTATTCAGTGATCTTTATTGTATTTCGGAAGCAAGACACAGACTGAGAAAGGAGAATGATTACAGAATGGAGTAGGAAGTTTGGCTTGGCTGTTGTCTAAACACCTGCCTGGCAAGCACAAAGACTCAGGTTTGATCCCCAGTACCATATACTGAGCTGACCACCAAAACCAGAGTCTGAGACAGGAGGACCACTATGAGTCCAAACTGCATAGCAAGACCCTGCACCAAATAAACAAACAAACAAACAAAACAAATAAATAAATAAGAGTGACTGCAGGTTGTACCAAGAAGAGCATTGAGCTTACTATAGCCTTCTGTAGAAATGCATTCTATTTTCACAAGAATCCTTAAAGCATATCTTATTATTTCCATTTTACTGGATGAGAAAACTAAAGTCCATAAAGATCTCATAAATTCAAAAAGTTATCAATGCAAAAAATTGTATAATTACACAGTTCTTGGATTTTATTTATTTATTCATTTAAATCTATTTGGTACAAGGTCTCACTCAGCAGCTCAGATTCCTAGTGATTTTCCTGTTTTCAGCCTCCCCAGCTCTGGGATTACAGGCCTATGTCCCCACACCCAGTCTTGGTGGCCGGTGTGGCAGTTGGTGCCGGGGATCAAGCCCTGGTCCCTGTGCTTGCCTAAACAGGCACTTAGTCAGCTGAGCTATCTCTCCAGAGTGAATGCTTGGATTTTTGGAGCTGGATAACTGAGAAGATTTTATTAGAGTAGATGGATATGACTTGAAATTTAAAGTACAAGATTGTGAGGAACCGCAAAAGTGCTTAGAAATAAAGCGTCCTGGTTTTTATTGATTTGTTTACTTCTTTTGGTGATTTATCAGTAACAAAAATGTGCAAGGATTGCTTAGGGAGAGTGGGAGGTCTCCATCCATGCCCTGGGTTCAGCGCGCCTCCCACAGCAGGTGAGCTCCTTATTTTTGAACATTTGGCTCTGAGTCAGTGGAAGAAATGAGCATTAAAGAAGGAAAGGATTCTATAAGCTACTGGCTCTCTGGAGAGCATTTCTTCTTATTTCTCACAGTGCTCTGTATTATATTTTATTCTTTTTTTCAAAATCTTATCTGGAATTTTCATTTCTCTTACCCTGGCAGTGAAATATCTTTCTATCGAACACATTATGGTTTGTCTGTATCTGTATATCTATGTCATATATCTGTATATCTATATCTATATATCTTTTTATTCTTTTTTAAGAGAATAAAAGATAGTAAATAAGCAATAGAAATGACACAGAACTTCACTAAACAATATAATAGAAATTCAACAATGGTTATTACATTGTACATTGTTGGCTTCAAATTAGTTGTTCAGGTTACCAGATATAAGCCTGCAAAATTGATCAAAAAAATTAAAAGGAAGAGAAAAAAATGTAGGCATTAACTGCTCCTTTCAGTAGAGCAGCAGCCATCAGCAGTACAATTATCCAGATATCCTGTGTAGATCCATATATACATTATCCCTCCCTCTTTCTTTTCTCCTTTCTCTCATCCCATTTTGAATAGTTCCTTCCCCTTCCACAGTATCTACTGGGCCCTTAAGATTTTATTTACTCTTTCAGGTTCTTACACCATGGAAACAATTCAGTGTGTACACATGTCTGATTGCTTTCACTTAGGAGAATGGTTTCTAGCTGGCACCCATGTTTAGACTTTTTAGCAGCACCCTCTTTCAAATTTCACTTTCTCACTGGCCTGTGGACTCTGTTTCAACCTTTATTTCCTTGCTATGGGAAATGTAGTAAGGTGGGTCAAGATCAAGAAAGTAAGTGGTCATGTTTTCTCTCAGGTTTAATTTTCCATTTAAAAAATTTCCTAACTGAATTTCTTTTCTTTTCAGTTTATCACTCGTGAGTTGCAGTTGGCAAGCATCTGACTGTAAGATTAACAAAGTGAAGCCAAAATCATTAATTATAAGTAACTTGCATTCATTCTTCCTTTATGCTGCTGTATGCAGGGTCATGTTTTCTTATGAGAGTAAAGAAACTACAAAGAACAGGGAGGCTTTTCTTAGCACATCCTTCACAAATCATTTCGACCTGTGTGGTGAGGGATTATACAGTATTAGGAATAAAGGTATGAAATACACTAAATTCTAAGCTATGATAAATTTCAAAAATTAGGGGGAAACTTGGAAATGGTTCCTATAATTCCTTATATTTCACCTGATAATTTTTACCTTCTTACACCAAATCCCAGAATAAGTAATACATTCAAATTCTTTTGTGAACCTCTTGTGAGCCTTCTACTCCAGCCTTTGCCATTTATTAAAGTAAAATGTGAAAAATCTTTTAGAACTAAAATATTGCAGATCTACTACTTTCATTTTTATTTCTTCATACATGTCGGCTTAAAGAACATTGATTCATAATGGATATAGTTTCAGCTGATGATAATAAAATAAAATTTGTATTTTTTTTTGAAATAATGTACTTTTTTTTTTTTGTGGAACTGGGAATTGAACCCAGGCCCTTGCGCTTGCCAGGGAAGCACTTATCCCACTGAGCCATCTCTCCAGCCCTATAATGTACCTATTTTGACATAGTTACTTTCTCATTTGGAAGGATTAAGTATTAAAAATAACAAAAATAGGTGGTGATAATTTTCTAAATCCAGCATCAAACTTAAAACTTTCAAAGCACAATTTAAATAGCTCTGATTTAATTGGTCTTCTATTTTTCAGAACAAGATGTAAGTTTAATTTTGAAGTGCTTTTTAACAGGCTTTCACTGTATGTAGCTCATCTAACTTTGAACTTATGTAGCCTAGGCTAGCCTCAAACTGATGACAAATGTACTGCCTCAGCCTCCAGAGTAGTACACCTGACTTCGAGGTACTTTTGATAAATATATAAATAAAACACTGTTTTACAACACAATATTTGGTTCTATAGACAGGGATATTTCCATAAATGTATAATGAAAAGTTTAAATTTTTTCAACTCAGAAAACTATTCACCATATGTCTGATTATTGCTAATGAGAAAATAATCTCCTTGTAAGAGAACTTAAAACATTACTTGTCACTTGCTGACTACCTGTAGGTTGACTGGGCTGTAGGCAGTTTTCATTTATGTTGCTCATTGAAGAGGGTCAGAGGGGGCTTTATCTGGGGGTCATTTTTAGGCTTCAGTTGAACATGTGTCTGACACAGCCTGAGAAGACACAAATAGGTAGACTCTGTCTCTTTTTCTCTGTGTTTGGGCAAACTCCTTCTTACCCTTGCCATGTAGACAGACTTCTTTCATGGAGGCAGAGGGGGTCAAAGTGAATATCTCAAGAGAAGTTAGCTAAAGGTGCATGGCATTTTTTTAAAACCTGATTTTGAGTGTCACAAGTCACTTCTATTATATTATTTTCTGTATCTCTGTCTGTCTCTATCTGTGTGTCTATCTCTGTCTCTGTCTCTCTGCCTTTCTCTGCCATCTTTCTTAATTACATTCATTCTTTATTTTTCTGTTATCAGGACTCGGATCCAGGGCCCTTGCTGTATTCTTAGCCCTTTCTTTTGTAATTTTTTATTTGTTTGGTACAAGGTCTCACTCACCAGCTTAGACTTGTAGTGACCTTCCTGTTTCTGCCTCCCTAGCTCTGGGATTACAGGTGTGCGCCACCACACATGGGCTACAGCTGCCCAGGACACTTGGGACCACATGAGGTACTGGCAATCAAACCCAGGTCCTCTGCACCTTCCAGGCAGATGCTTAGCCTGCTGAGCCATTTTCCTAGCCCTGTGCTTTTTCATTTTGAGACAGGGTCTCGTTAAGTTTCTATGTTGTCCATGCTGGCCTCAAATTTGTGATGTTTCTGCCCCAGCCTCTTGGATGGCTATGATTATAGGTGTGCAGCTCAGTACCCATCTCAAATAATGCTAAGTCCAAGTTTAAGGAAAAGAGGCTTTTATTTTGCCTGTTACTGAACAGAGAAATAAAAAAAGTTTAAAATTCATACACCATATATGAAATCAGTTACCTAATGTGTATTCTTTTGTTTGTGAAGAAAAGTAATTTTTATGTAATGATGACTGATTTTTTCAGTTCCTAAAAAAATGTAACTTCTGGGGCTGGGGAGATGGTTCAGTGGCATAAGCACTTCCTGGCAAGCACAAGGGCCTGAGTTCAATCCCTGGTTCTGAAAAAAAAAATGTAACTTCCATATTGAAATTATAATTATTAAAGATGACTGAAAGCACAAGATTTCTGCAAAACCACAGGAAGATATAACTAAATATGATGCTTAGCTAGCTTATTTAATTGGATGGTAGGATCTTTGATTTCCAGTATTTTACCAAGATCTATTTGTTTAACACCTAATATGCACTCACTGATCATGTGGGTCTACTATCAAAGAAAGAAGGGAAAATTAAAATGGTACCAAAATTGTGCATTATTTAGTTCTAAGGGACAGTCATAGCTACATAAATATAAACCCGAGGTTTAACTTTCAGGATAAATTATGATTATTAAACTAAAAAATGAAAGAACTTTCTAAACAAATTAAATACGTTTGTATGTTAAATAAGTTAATAATAGCTAAAAAAAACCCCACACTGTCTAAAAAGTATGAAAATATATTAAAAGACTTGGGAGGGGGCCAGGAAGATGGCTCAGTGGAATAAGCACTTCCCTGGCAAGCACAAGGGCCTGGGAAATGATGAATAAACATACTGGCTGAATATTTACTGTGGAGTATAATACTGGTTACAGCAATCCATTCCTTACTTTGGCACTGTAAATTTGTACTCTGGCATAATAGTAGCCAGCTGTGTGTCCTGGTAACTGCACCTGGCTGGTATGAGAAGCACTTGTTGTGTTTACCAGTATACGTCAGTATGATGAACTGCAGGGCGTGTGCATGTGTGCCAGAGTGTCAGCTGGAATTTCAACCCACACAGTGCTCCATATAAGATTTTGCACATGTTTACCGGGGCATCACAAGGGGTTAAGCACACCCGCACCATTCTTTTGTTGTATAAACTTGTATTTTTGCCATCATGGAATGTGGGGGTGACACACAGTAGCTGCACCCGTGGAAAGTGAATCTCGTCTGTGTGTGCAGCCACTTGGCAGGCAAATGGCCACATGTGAACAGGAGATCCGGAGCAGCAATAGGAGAGTTTTATCCAGGAAACATTCTTTTCTAAAGTTCTGTGCATTTAGGATTTGCTTTTTTAAAACAAGTTTTATTTTGATTTTTCTGATAGGAATACTCCAGTTCAGTAAAATGTCATATTAAAAACCAGATTTGCAAGTTTTAGAGGATGCTGAAAGTGAATGGTCAGATCATTCATGCATGGAAGATGAAGATAATAATGACCCTGATGTGGGGCATGGGCGCTGAAGTCCCTGAGACAGTGAAATGAAACAAGAGTGGACCAATACAGACCGGGAGTGCAGACCTCCTGGGTTCAGATGATGAAATAAGCAGCAAATAATATATATCTGAGTAGTAGAAATTATACAAAGTGGTCACACAGTCAAATGAAATGATCCACTGTTAGAAGTAGGCCTGAAAATATGGCAAGGATCTTGGCAGTGATGAAATGCATTAGACGGAAGACTAGCACTGCTATTGAATATAGGAAATGCTTGTAGCAGGTTCAGTGATATGAGATGTTGTGAAACACACAAATTCTGAAATACAATTAAAATGTTTAATTGAGATCTCCATACCCAGCAATATACTCCTTATGACACTTTACTAGGAACTGGATGCATTCATGGGTGTGTGTTTACTCAGTTGGGCTTTCTCATGGTGATTATAGGAATGTAGATGGAGCACCAATGTGTGTGAACTTGAAGCCTGCAGAATAAAGAAGCTGAGGAAATTTGCTCTCCTTCAAAACTCCTTGGGGTTGGGTAAAAGAACTACAAACAGAGAGAAAAAGGACTCCCTTGCTATAGATAGCAGTGGAAAAGCTTCTAACTTTTTTGCATTCATGGTGATATATAGATCCAGTGCAATTTTTATTATTTAAAATAATAATGATATTCTTCACACAAATGAAAAAAGACAATAAAAGACTCATATAGAACCACAACAGACTGAACTGTCAAAGCAATATTGTACATGAACAAATGGAACCATCATGCTATGCAACTTTAAAGTAGATTACAAATCCATAATAATGACAACATGGTAATACCATAAAAATCAGACACACAGACAAAAGTGATAAACAAAAAATCAGAAATCCGTATATATTTTCCTGATTTGCATGAACAAAGTTTTCATGAACACAAATGGAAAAAATAAAATTTCTCCAATGGTGTTGAGAAAACTGGATATTAACATCCAAAATAATAATAATAGATAGGACATGCCATCACATACAAAAATTAATTTAAGTGGTGTAAAAGATCAAACTTAAGATCTAAGAGCTGTAGTTCCACTAAGGACCTTTTTTCATGCAATGTCAAGATCATGTGCAGCAAAACAAAAAAAAAATGAGAATACATAAAACTAAAAATCTGTATAGCAAACAAAATAAAAGCTTAGAGGCAACTCAGAGAATGACAGAGAATATTTGCAATTTCTACTTTGGGTAAGAGGCTACTATTCAAATTATACAAGGAACTCAGACCATTCAATGACGAGAAAACAAGCAACCTTGTTAAAACTGGGGAAAGTACTCTCCTACAAATGTGTGTCTTAGGTTCCTTGTCTTTGGATGTGAAGAATTGGAGGCAAAAAAAAAATTGTGGATTTGATGACTTCTGGGCCAGCTTGCTTCCTGCAGGCTCCAGACCAACCATTTCACATAAAAGAAAAAAAAAAGAATAAAACTGGGGAATGTACTTACACAAACACTTCTCAGAAGCAAAGAAAAACAAAATAAATAAACAAAACAGAGTAGCACAAGTGACCACAAAGTGGATGAGAAAATTCTTCATCTATAATCATGAGAGATATGCATATCAAAACCACAATGAAATATCACACTACTTGAGAAACTTTTCTCTCATTGCTGGGATAAATACCCGACACTCAAAATGAACAGTTTATTTAGCTCACTGTTACTGGAGGTTTCATAGTTTAAAACAGCCTGAATTATGTAGCAAGACCTCAGAGCCTTATGCACTCCACAGAGAGGGTCAGTGTCTCTGTCTTCTCCAAACATCTCCCTTCTCAAGAAGACTCCAATCACAGAACCACCGTCCCACTCTACAGAGTTTGGAGGGGAGGCTGGGGTGCCACCAGTGTCCAGGGTGACCCTCTCCACACCTCTAAGAGACCGCTGGCCTGGGGGACAGCATGTGCTGTCAGTTTAAGGGTTCACACCTCGTTGGTCCAGCCCTCGAGCCCCGCCCTTTTCCTCTGTCCCTGCCCCTCAAGTCACTCGCTGCTTCTTCAGCCGCATCTGCCCCAAGACTTACTTGAGGTTTTGGTGGACAACGAGACACAAACCATAGCGCACACCTTTTTGTCAAATTAGCTATTATTAAAGAAAAAATAAGCCATCCAAGTGCTGAGAAGGGAGTGGAGGAAGGGAAGGCTTGTCAACTGTTCATGATGTTATAAATTCATACGGGCATTTTGAAAAACTGAGAGTATGTTCATTAATAAACTAAAAATAGAATTACCACATAACTTAGCAATCCCACTAGTGGAAATTTGTCCAAAGAAAATGAAATCTGTGGTGAAGAGGTATCTGTGTTTCTATGTTCACTGTAGTATTATTCATGATAGCCAAGATATGGAAACATCCTAAATGCCCACCAGTAGATGAACAGATACTAAAAATGTGGAACATTTAGACAATGAGATCCTATTCAGCCACAAAATAGAAGCAACTCTGACCACCTTCAAATGATTGTGTAACTTAATTAGAACCACAGGTAATACTGCCCAGCCTGTAGCACATACTGAATATGCTCTGTCTGTTTCACCATCAGCATTAACACAACTTCACACACACTTTTTTTTTTCAGAATGTAGCAGATTTTACTGAAGATGTGGAGACCTGATGAGGATTTCCATGGTAAAACTAAAAAAAAAAAAAAAAGAAAAAAACAAAGAAAAAAACCCTTAAGGTTGAATATCAACATCAGCCTAAAGAGACTCAGTCGTTTCTAACTATTCACTGCAGGCTTCCGCTCACCCAAGACCTACCCTTTCTTGGGAGGTAAAATAGAAGTCAAATTCCTGATAGCTTCTTACTGAGAGGTCAGCCTTCCCAGCCCTACTTGGAAGCCACACACGATGTTAGATTCTTAATGAGAGGTGAGTCTCTCCGTAGTACTGAGGACAGCGTGAGGGTGAAAGACCTCACGTGTGTGTGTGTGTGTGTGTGTGTGTGTGTGTGTGTGTGTCTCCCACAGACGCCTTTCTCTTTTCTGCTGGGGCTGCAGCCCACACCCGTGTATGTCAGTCCTCTGCCGCTCAGCTCCATTCTCATCCTCCCTCATGACCCAGGGCCTTTACCACTGAGGCACAGTCCCAGCCCTTTTTACTTTTTGAGACAGGATCTTGCGAATTTGCCCAGGCAAGGTTTAAACTTGCAATCCTCCTGCTTCAGCCTCCCAAGCAGCTAGAATATGCGCTTAGTGGTGGCATCCTCTGAGTGCTCATGAGCTAGGTGTGGCATGGCTCCTTCAAACATTTCATGTTCCTCTTCCCAACAGGACTCTGAAGTCACAGCCGTTTTGTCCCATTTTGCCTCAGTCTACGGAGCAGGGTGAGCCAGGTGCTCAAGGTCACGTGACCGTGAGAGACCATCAAGTCCTGCAGTAGCTGGGCTGGAGAGCTAAGCTCGTGAGCACATCTTATGTTGGCTTAGGTCTTTGGGGAAAAGCTCCTTTTCATTCTTTTAACATTTTTTAAATCTACTTTATTGATTTTTTTATCTTTTGTTCTCATTCTTAGAGCTAAGATAATAGGCAAGGTAAGAAGGGGTTGGGTAGGGTGACCCCAAGGTGAGGTCCACACCACTGTGCCACATCCTCTGTGCCTGGTGGCCAGGTGGGTGATGGGCACCAGCATGGCACTGCCCGATACAGACCCCACAGCCTCAGGGGCTCCCTCCTGTTGCACCCCACCCTGTCCTTCAGCCTCCTCCACCCACTGCTCACAAACTCTGAACCCAGTCTGTGAGAGGAAGCAGGTGTGCAAGGTTCAAGCATAAATGAGACATGAAACCACACCAGGGCAGCCCCACCCACTCCACTGGCCACAGACAGACAGGCAGACAGGCAGACAGGCAGGCAGGCAGGCAGGCAGGCATGCGTGCGTGCGCACACACACACACACACACACACACACACACACACACACACACACACCCTGTGTGGGCACATTCCCATGTTAGTTCATTGGTATAATCTGCTTGCCTGCCTTCAGACCCACGAGGGTGTGACTTGCCCTCCTCTCCCCTTTTCACTTGATGACACTGCCATCAAGTCCTGTAAACTCTGTCATGAGGACCAGAGCCTTGAGGTCCCTTCCTCACCACCCAGCTGTGCTGCACATTCTCCTGCCGCTTCCACGCTGTCAGGCACAGCAGTCCCAGGAAGACCAGCTGGGCCCAGTAGGGCAGGGGTCACCGCTGACCAACTCCTCACTCCTCTCACCTACAGCAGCTCCAGTTTTTTCTAAAACTCAGACCCCAACCACTTGCTGTGCTAGCACTTCTCTAGGCCTTCCCTTCACACCAGGAAAAGCCCAGTCCTCAGGAGTAGGCAGGAGGAGGTCACCAGGGTCGGGTTTCCTGCTTTTCTTCCTCATCTAGATGCTGGCCGGGGCACCACTGGCCCTGAGATTTGTTCATATTCCAGGCTCAGAAACCTCCTCTCAGTGCCTGAGACACTGTCCGCTGCCTGCCTCCTGGACCTGCTGGAGTCACCATGCTGTCCCTCCCAGTGCCAGGAGCTGCCTCTTCTTGTCCTTCAAGAACCAGCTCAAAGCCCCTGCCCTAGGCTTTCCCCAGAAGTGACCTGAATCTGTGCCCGGTCACACCCTCCACAGCTTTCCCTGCGACCTGCACATCTTCCTCACTGGCTCACTCTTTTTTTCATCCAATGCAAGCACAACAGAGCTTATCTGTCTGTCTATACACTGACAACTCCAGTACCCAGGCCAGAACTGGGGTCAGGCATCTACAGAGTGAACAAGTACATGCACTGATGATCCAGGGGGCCTCACTCAGCCTCTGCACCCCTCCTCATCTTTACAATGGGATTGCTGAGGGGGGCAGTGTGCATACCTGTAGTTCCCAGTACTTGGGAAACTGAGGCACAAGGATCACTTGAGCCACTTATTTTAACCCTAAATTCGGTGTCACTGTTGGTGTTTTTATTACTTTCTATGTACATTTATGATCATGTCTCTTTATTCCAGACCTTAAATTTATCCTGTTATTTATCCTCTATCTTCCCAAGTTTACTATGTAACTTTGGCTGTTATTATTATTATTTGTTTAAAAAATATCTCCTTACCTACTGAATATTCAAATTCTTTGAAAATGTTCACAAGGTCTAAGAAAGATCTTGTAAGAATGTAACTTTGATTATCACTTTTCTATTTAAACATAGGGAAACAGATATAAGGTTCAAATTCCAGGTTACAATTTAAATTCTTCTTGTAAAAAGGGTAAGAAACAGAGCCACAACTCTGGCATTAGTTGCAGGTTTCTTAGATGTTAGGGTCCTCTGCTGGATCTATGCATAGGAACCCAGAAATTAACAAGGCCCCAGGGGATAACTGGGCACATCAAGTTTTCAGACGCACTAATTTATACGATCTTTGAACTAGTTCCACTTATCATTCCAACCTTTTCTTCACTCCATACTCTGACAAGCTCCATGACCCTGTCTTGATTGCGTATTTTCAGACAACTCTATCTTTGAATGTGCTGTTAGATCGTTCCATGGAACAATGGAACACTGTTAATCTACCTTAATACTAAGTCTAGTCTCTTTTCTTCTTACTGACTTGGTGTCTAGCAGTGGCATCTACTGTGTCCTTTTCCAATTGTTTCTCTAACAGAATGCTTTCTGCTTAACTCTGTTAACAATAAACATAATTGCATTCCAGTAGAGAGACGCTATAATATAAATCAATCCAGTCACTCAGCCCATTTTTCTCTACAATCTCTTCAATTAGAAGAGTGAAGATGCCTAACAGATGATCAATAAATGTTTGTTGAACAAATGATGAATGAGTGGAACATTGATGCTTAAAATATTTGAGGAATTTATTCTTTCATATTGATCACAGTTAGAGATATTGATATATGATCATACTCTTAATAACTCATTCTCTACTTCTTGTCTCAGATATTTCCTTTCTTTCAATAGTAATTTCTTTAGACTTTATTCATGCTAAGCTCCTCAAATTTCTCTGGAATATATTTTACCAATCATGTTATTCCTCCTTTCTCCAATTTCTGAATCCAGCATATCCTTCTTTGGATCCTGTATGAGCACACATTTTCTTCTATTTAAAATAGAAGAAAGAATGCATCAATTACTTAGATCAAATTTTCTCAAAGATGATTAGTGAAATATTTGAAGCTAAAGTATTGGAAGTATCGTGTTGGAATTTGTCCCAGTAAACAAACAAATGAATTGCCACCATGGTAAATATAGTACAGTATGTGATATATACCTGTTAGAGAGTGTTAGAAGGAGTTACAATGAGCATTTTTTTCTGATACACAGAGAACAATCTGGGTAAATGATGGAAGCAGGGTGAGCATTTAGGAAACACTACTGTGCTGGGTAGAGATGAACATGACATTGTGTAGAGTTGTACCTGTAGAAGTATAGATGGGATGAAGGTCAGACATTTCTTGAGTTGAAGTTGAGAGAACATTGGGATCAAGTGCATGACATGAGAATAACAGACATAATGTTCTAAGATTTTTATTTTAAGCAAGTTGGAGCATCTTTGCAGTGTTATGCACGTGGAGACAAGAGAGGGGAACAGGAGATGTATTTAGCGGTAGGATTTGGTGATAGGAAGGGGAAGAAGCCATTTTTCTCTTCTTTAATGCAGACAAACACATGGGTAGAGGGAAAAGTCTTGTGTAGCATACAGGAATGCCCCTGGGCATTGTTTCCTATGGTGCTGTAGGCACCTGAGATCAGTGATAGGAAGACAGATAAGCTGTGAAACAGACACTTCTTAAGTTTGTAAAATCCAGGGGGAGTATCTCTTGCTTTTATTGCCTCTACCTTTCTGACAGAGACTCATGTCTCTAACTCCCTCAGTTAAGGGTTTTCTTACTTTGAATTTTGGAGTGGCTTCTGTTTCTCAAGCAAACTGATCTAGGCTAAATCATGTCCTTTGAAAAGTCACATTATATTTAGAGCAAGAAGATGAGGAAATGTTACAGAAGGAGATAATGTGCAAAACTGTTAATGCCATCCTCGAGGTTCTAGAAATACGTTAGAAAGATTTTAAAAGCTGAGGAGGATTAGGAGATAGAGTTAATCTGGAGGATAAACAAAGCCAATAGTATTGAGAATCCAAGTGCTGATGAATGATTTTGGAATTCTTATAACAAATGTGAGCAGAGATAAGGATGTGCTTTATTCTGATAATTTGTTATGAATATTGTAATACTATTAGAAAGTAGGCAGTGCTGGAAAAGAGGTGTTAGATTTTCTAAAGGTGAATCTTTGAAGGTTCTTCGTGAAGTTGGATAAGAAGTTTTTATGGCAGAAGGAAGAAAATGTGGAAAATTAAGATTAGCACAATAAAGAGGTGTTATATTATTATATAAAATATACAGAGACAAAATATAGAGGTGTTATAGTATATAATATATTTTCTAAAATTTAATATTTCTTTTAGTTTTTTCAAAGTTATATTTAATATTATATTTTTTAGAGTTTATTGTTAAAATTGAAATACATGTTAAAGTAATAAACATGCAAATAACTATTCAGTGGTCAAATAAAATTTATCATAAACATGGTATTTATAGAGAGGCAGAAATAAATCATAAAAATATGACCTAAAAATTAAAATCTTAGAAAAGTTCCTTTAAAGTTCTAACATAGTGGTTTGTTCCTGGACTGCTGCATGGAAAGGGTTGTTCATACATTTAGTGATTTTCAGGTATTTAGCGAACTTCTGATAGAAGCAATATTTCCTCTAGTTTTCTGAGTGATAGAAAACAATATAAACAAAATCAAAATAAAATTTATTGTTTTAAAACAACTCAAATTTATTTAACTTGTATGGATAACACAGCAGAGTCCTTACAAGAAAAGTGTCACCACTCAGTACTCACCAAGCCTTGCAGACAGCTCAGCTTGAGTTTAGGACAAGTGACAGGCACAGAGATCACAGGACAAAATTATGTAGAATCTTTCCCCTGTCAAGGAAACAGCCGTCTCCTGGGAAGTTAATTCATGACAAGCTTAGGAGACATATTTATACACAGATGCTGCTCTTCTGTATTTTCAACTCCTCCTCTAATAGTTTGGCCATTGGAAGAAGTAAAGGAGAGGCTAAGGGGTTAGTAGGTTGAAGCAGTAGATGCACACACTTTTCTTTGTACATACTTATAGGAAATCATGTATTCTTATGACTTTCAAGCAGCTGTCCTATGGCTGGGGAGTGAGAGCCTAACTAAGAGCAGCTCAGGGAGTGGTGTGGCAGGGAGGGCACTGTGAGCTCTGAGGACAAGGGCACAGGCTTAGCTGCTGTTAACTCAAGTTAAATTTAATTCATAGTAATTCATTACCATATTAAGATACTAATATTACACAGTATAGAAGAAAATTCTGCCATTTAAATATATTAGGAAAATACAGCATTGAACATTTGAAAGGTGCTAAGCAAATCAGTGAGAACATAGAAGGGATTTTGTCAGATGACGTTAGAGAAGATTTCCTAAAGGTGAACCTTGGAAGGCTCTTCATGAAGTTGGATAAGGAGTTTTTGTGGCAGAAGGAAGAAAATGTGGAAAATTGAGATTAGCACAAGATCATTATTGATTTTATTTACCAAAATCCCATAAAAACAATAGCAAAAAGACAGAGAGAGAGAGAGAGAGAGAGAGAGAGAGATCGAGATGCCTAACCTAAAAGGACTTTTATGTTTAAGCAGTATGAAGTATATGAATATATACATATATATAATATGTATACTATATATATAAGCTTACATATATAGTATGTGTATATTACATATAAGCTTACATATATATAATACAGTATATATACTATATATAATATATATCATATATATAAACTTATAAAAATAAAGCATTATAAAAATCCAAAAGGTACAATAGGTACTACGAAAGGAGGAAAGAACTGCTCAAAAGGAAAGGACAAATGGGATGAAGAAATGGAGAAAGGAAAGAGGGAAAAGATATAGAAGATAATTGCATTACTAATTCCTATTTGTTTGTGGAACAATTAATGCTTAAGTGTTTTGACCATTTTTTCATGTTTAAATCTGATAACCTGAGCAATTGCTTTAAAGACAAAAATATGCAGTATAACGGCTATTTTTGAATTCCTATCATCTTGTTTTAGGACATTCTATATCATTTCTGATTGTTTTACTACTTTTTATTCTCTTTAAAATAAAAAAAGAAATTCAAAAAATCCAACTGATGGGCTGGGAATGTAGTCGAGTGATAGAGAATTTAAGTGGCACATACAAAGGCCCTATACCCGTAGTATGGCCAAAAAGAAATCCAGTCAGCCATTAGCAAACAGGATCTCATATTTTCCCCATTTACTTAGAACATTTCCATGTTATTTTATATTTTTATATTCAGATTCTTTCATCAAGTTTGTCAGTCTTTGGTACCCATGGAACTACAGGACTGAGACTATGTTTGCAGGCCCTTGGACCACGAATATTGAATGTCTTTGTGCCCAGCAGAAATGGTAATGGACTTAACATGACCAAGGATAGTGGAAATAAATGAACCTGAACAAGATAGTCTCAGTTTATGATGAAGTTTCATGTGATTTTCTTTTTAAAAAAATTAAGCTTTTGGGTGTACTCCATGAAAGTCATATATATATATTGAAAAATAATCACTTTGAAAAATTTATTTAGAATGTACTAAAAAAGAAGAGATTAGAGGTAGGTATATCAAACACAAAGAAATTTCAATATGTGAAATGATTTGTGTAGGGTGTAAGCAAGATGATGCATGGGAGGGTTTAGATGAGGGCTCCTTTAAAATTGTAATTATGAGCATGTCATTTATAAAACTCTGGACAATTTATTTTATTTTACTTGGAACAATAAAAACAAAAGCAAAAACAACTAGCAGAAACCAAATCAGAAATAGGACAATATATAGGAGTATGTGTGTTACAGATATTCAAAATGAGAATAGCTAGTTAATAATGGTTGTTCTGTTATCTATATTGATCATCAGATCTGTTGGCCAGATTAACAGAAATAGTTATGCAGGATTGGACAAATAATTATTAGCACTTGCTTTCTAGAAATCTTAACTTTTTCTCTTTCCTTGTCTTCTTTACTATTTTAAATTTTATTTTATTTTATTTTGAAAAGTAAAAACAGAAACAAAAGCAAAGAGAAAAAAATACAGAAACAAGGTAACATAGAACAATACATATGTCCCTGCCCACAAGCCCGCTGAGCAACCTGCTGGAGACGTCCCGGGCCGATGTGCCTGCAACTCCCAGGAGCCCCTGCCCTCAAGCCTGTGGAGCGAGTGGAAATTTCTCCGACTCTCTGGGCACCTGATCCACGCGAGTACGGTTTGCTGAGTGTGTGGGAGAGCCTTTGGCTTTTTCCTGTATGCTCTTTGCCATCCAGAGCCTCAGACGCCAAGACATCCTAGCCAGGTACCTGCCTGAGACACCCCAGACAGGCCTGCCTGGCAACTCCTGGAACCCCTGCCCCCAAGCCCGTCACAGAAGCGAGAGCTATTGTGACTCTCTTGGCACTTGATCCACCCCGCTAGGCCTGGTGAGTGTGAGGGAGAGCTTCCACGCTCCCCAGTGCTCCCTGGATCAGGGACCCAAGAGAGAGGAACTACAGGCTCACATTGTATCTGAAGAGCTGCACCAAAAAGGAACTGAACACAACAGCTAGATCCAGGCCAGGCATAACTGGTTAATCTCAAATTTAATAGACTGCCACCCTAATCTCGTTACACGCTAAGGTTATAACTGCACAAAACTCTACACTAAAGGTCAGAAGTCAGTGCTATACAAAATGACAAAGGCAAGGAGCAAAATGAAATCTCAGGTCTCAAGTCCACCAATAGGTGCACAGGACACTAGCTCAGCTGAAATGAATGAATTAACAGAGACGGAAGCAAAGGAACAACAGCAGAAAGTTATAGAGGAACTCAGACCAGAATTAATGCCTGAAATAAAAAAGAAATTTTTGAATACATAGCATCTGAAGTAATGAATCAAATCCAGAAACATATGGGGGAAACCTAATGCCCACTCAGAACAAGTGCAAAGAACACTATTTCATGAATTAAACATTTGTATTAAACATTTATTTATAGATATAAAAATATCAATCATGAGTCTACAAAACCGCTTGAGTGAAAGTGAAGACAGAGTTTCACATCTTGAGGACGCTGGTGCACCTAGTGAAAAGGTGACAAAAGATCTCTTAAAAACAATGAGAATGCAGGAAAAAAATAATTCATCCCCTGTAAGATGATGCCAAGATGAACAATGTGAGATTATAAAAAGAATATTTGCAGGAGCAATCACAGAAATCTTCCCAAATACGAGGAAACAAGCCAACATTCAGGTAACCAAAGCATACAGAACATCAAATAACTTCAACCCAACTAAAAACACACTGAAACATACAATAGTCAAGATCCCAGAAATCCAACACAAGAATAATGTACTGAAAGCTGCTAGAGAAAATAAGCAGATCACATTCAAAGGAAAACCCATCAGAATTACAGCTGACTTCTCTACACAAACCATGAAGGCAAGGAGAGCATGGAGCAGAGTTCTTCTAGTTCTCTATGAAAACAAATTCCAGCCCAGACTACTATACACTACAAAACTCTGTTTTAAGTTTGATGGAGAAGTGAAATGCTTTTATGACAAAGAACAACTAAAGAATTTCATGATGACAAAGCCATTCCTTTACAGGCTGCTGAAAGAGGTTCTAGAGAGAGACCACAATGACCAGAACTCCACGAATGAGAATGGAAGCAACCCACTAAACAGGGCAAACAATTAAACACAGGATAAAAAGCAGTAAACAACAGCAGGTAAATATCATGACAATTGTAAGTCAACACATTTTAACTATAACCATCAGTGTAAATGGACTTAATTCATCAATTAAGAGTAATAGACTGGCACAGTGGATTAGGAAACAAAATTCAACAATAGGCTGTATGCAAGAAACACACTTAACTCCAAAACATTCATAGGCTTAAAGTCAAAGGAAGGAAAACAATACGACATGACCCAGCACCTCAGCAAAAAGCAGGAGTAGCAATTCTGTTCTCAACCCATCTCAACTTCAAACCAAGAATGATCAAACGACACAAAGAAGACCATAATGTATTAGTTAGGGGAAAAATTCAAGAGCAAGAGGTAACACTCATGAATATTTATGCACCAACTATGAGCACCCAACTATGTAAGACAAATCTTAATGGACATGAAAAACTTAATATCCAATGCCACAATCTTAACAGGAGACCTTAAGACCCCCATATTTCTGAAAGATAGATCAACCAGACAAAAAATTAGCAAGGAAGTAGCAGAACTGAACCAGAGCTTGGAACAAATGGACCTGGAGGACATATACAGAGTGTTCCACCCAATCACAGCTGAATGCATTTTTTTTACAGCTGCACATGGGTCATTTTCCAAAATAGACCACATAATAGTCCATAGGTCATGCTTAAGGGTATGCAAGAACAGAAATTATCCCATGCACATTATCTGACCACAGTGCAATGAAACTGATAAAAAAAAAAACAAAAGAAACCAGGAAACCTGCTAAATTCATGGAAATTAAACAACATTCTACTCAACAATCAAAGGGTCACAGATGAAATTAAGCCAGAAGTTCAACAATATCTATAATTCAATGAAATTTCACCCAAAACTTATTGGCATTTATGGGGTGCGATGCATGCAGTTCTTTGAGGGAAAATCATAGCTATGAATTCACACATTAGGATAACAGAATGGGAACAAATAAACATCCTAATGTTGCACCTCTGACATCTAGAGAAAGAACAGCAAAGCAAACCCAGAGCGCAAAGATGGGAAGAAATCATAAAAATTAGAACAGAAATTAATTCAATGAAGATGAAGAAATCAGTTCAAGGAATCCACAAATCAAAGAGTTTGTTCTTTGAAAAACTAAATAAAGTTGATAAGCCTCTAGCCAACCTCATCAAAAAGAAGAAAGAAAAAAAATTCAAATACAAGCAATAAGGAATGAAACAAGTGAAATCACCACAGACCCAGCGGAAATTCAGAAGGTTATCAATAGTTACTTCGAGAATCTTTATGCTCATAGAATAGAAGACACACAACAAATGGACAGATTCCTCAAAGTACCAAAACTGATCCAAGATGATATAACAGTTCTCAATAAGCCAATAACAGACAATGAAATACAAAATGTAATACAAAGCCTACCAACAAAGAAAAGTCCAGATCCTGATGGATTCACAGCTGAATTCTACAAGAAATTTATAGAGGATATAATCCCTATACTCCTCAAACTCTTCAATGCAATTGAAAAGGAAGCAGACCTCCCAAAATCATTTCTGGAGGCAAGTATATTGATTCCCAAACCAGGGAAAGGCACAACCAAAAAAGAGAACTACAGGCCCATCTCCCTCATGAACATAGATGAAAAATTCCTCAAAAAATCCTTGCAAACAGAATACAGCAAATCATTAATAAGATCATACACCATGAGGAGGTAGGATTCATCCCAGGGATGCAAGGATGGTTCAATATTCGAAAATCTATAAATGTAATGAACTATATCAATAGCCTGAAATCTAAAAACTTCATGATCATCTCAATTGATGCAGAAAAAGCTTTTTGACAAAGTTCAACACTCATTCATGTTCAAAGTTCTACAGAAAATTGGAACAGATGAACTCTATCTTAACTTGATAAAAGGCATCTATGACAACCCAATGGCTAATATAATTCTAATTGGGGAAAACTGAAATCTTTTCCTCTTAGGTCAGGTACAATACAAGGAAGTCCTCTGTCACCCCTCCTATTCAATATAGTTTTGGAATCATTAGCAACAGCCATTAGAAAAGAGGGAGAAATAAAAGGAATAAGAATAGGTAAAGAAGAAGTTAAATTATCACTATTTGCAGATGACATGATACTTTGCTTGGAAGACCCAAAAAATTCCACCAAGAAGCTACTAGTATTGATGCACAAATTCAGTAGCATAGCAGGAGTCAAAGTCAGTACTCAAAAGCCAATATCATTCCTCTACACAGATAACAAACACACTGAGAAGGAAACTATAGAAACAGTAACTTTTATAATAGCACTGCAGAAAATGAAATACCTTGGAATTCACTTAACCAAAGAAGTCAAAGGTATTTTCATGGAAAATTACAACACCCTAAGAAAAGAGATTATTGAGGATTTCAGAAAATGGAAAGATATTCCATGCTCCTGGATACGAAGAACCAACATTGTGAAGACAGCCATACTCCCAAAATTGCTGTACAGATTTAATGCAATCCCTATCAAACTGCTACCAACATACCTCCAGACCTAGAGAAATCATCCCTAAAATTTATTTGGAACCAGAAAGACCTAGAATAGCACAGGCAATCCTGGCCAATAAAGACAAGGCAGGAGGCATCACAATTCCTGACTTGAAATTATACTACAAAGCCAATGTGATAAAATAAACATGGTATTGGCAATGAAATAGACCTGAGGATCAATGGAATAGATTAGAAGACACAGAGGCATCTGCAAACACACTCAACCATCTGATCTTTGACAAAGGGGCCAAAGAAGCTTACTTGAAGAAAGATATCCTCTTTAAGAAATGGTGCTAGAAAAACTGGCTTTTAATGTGCCAAAAACTAAAACTTGACCCAGGTTTATCACCATGTACTAAGCTAAAGTCATAATGGATTAAAGATCTAATCATTAAAACAGAAACTCTCAATCTTCTGGAAGAGAAAATAGGAGGAACTCTTGAAGACATAGGGGCAGGCAAAGAGTTCATGAACAAACATATATTCACATGGGGAACACTTGAGAGAAGCAACAACTGGGATCAACTCTTCTTGTGGAGTTTCTGCACGTCAAAAGAAATTGACAACAAAGTGGAAAGAGAACCCACAAATTTTGAAAAAGCCTTAACTAATAAGCAATCAGACAAAGATCTGCTCTTTAGAATATATAAATATCTTTGCATATCAGCATTCTGAGTTAGTCAAGGTGAAAACTCTACACATAACTGCTAATTTTTCAAAAAGAAAACTGATGGAAATTATGAGTACCATCATCAATCAGTCATCCTGTATATATACTTGTACATTTTTCCTCCTTCCTTTTTTCCTGTCTTTTCTCCTCTCATCTTTGTTTTTCAGTTTCTTTCCATTTTACTGTATGTATTATACTTTTCAGGTTTTATTTATTTTTTTAAATGTATTTATACAGGTCTCACTACACAGATTGGACTCGTACTGATCCTCATGTTTTCAGCCTCCCAAGTGCTGGGATTATAGACACATGCTACCACACCCAATCTCGGTCCCCTTCTCAGAGCACCCTGGGGATGGGGCCAGCATGGGACACCAGGAATTGAACCTCAGTCCCTGTGTCTGTGTAAGCAAGTGCTTTAATCCTCTGAGCTATCTGTCCAGCCCTATTTATTTATTTATTTTTTATTCTTAACTTTGGGCAATTTTTGGGGTGACGGCTAACAGTGAATAAACTATGTCTCCTGCTATTCTTTCTTGGCTTGTCCATCCCTAAAAAAATAGAAGTAAAAGGGAATATCATTTAGTTGGTAAGAGAAGGTAATTGCCTCACACAGGAACAAATTATTCTTATTAAACTAAGTAGGATTGGCAAAGGGAACAAGGACATATTGAACTAAATGATGTTCAGAGACTAGGACAAGAAAGACAAATAAAATTGCAAGGTAGTTAGGTTGAGAACCAGATAGGTTGGGAGGAGTGATAGCACGGAATCCAAAAGATTTATGAAACCATGGTAACCAGTACTAAAAGCTGCAGTCAGATTATAGGATGGAAAGCAGTAGAATGTACAAATCAGAGCATTGTAGTGAGACTTAATTAGTGCAGTGCAGTGAAAGGATGAGACTGTGGCAGAATTCAGAAATGGCGGAATGGCAAGCAGAGTTCTATAAGAAAGACAATGGACTCACACAATTTTTTGCTCATTCTAGAAATGAAAGAATAACAGAAATAAGTTCAAAGATAAAGTTTCTTAGAAATTCTCCTATTGCATTTCATTTTAGTTTTTGAAATAAGATTTCATTACATATTCCAGATTGGCTTTGAACTCACTATTTTAGCCAAGGCTAGCTTGAAACTTCCACTAATCCTTCTGTCTCAGCCTCCCAAGTGCTGGGATTATAGGCATGTGCCACCATGCCAAGCCCATTTTAATTTTTAAGATAGAAAATCTTTGTCTTTTTCTGCTTTTTTGGTGCAGGGTCTCACTATGCATGCAGCCCACATTCATAGTGATCTTCCTGCTTTTTGCCTCCCATGTGCTGGGATGACAGGCGCGCGCCACCGCGCCCGGATTGCATTGCCGGCTCAGCGCACCCGAAGGCGGGGCCGACGCGGCTGGGGGAACCAAGGATCGAACACTGGTCCCTGCGCTTACCTAAGCAAGCGCTTAGTCCGCTGAGCTATACCGCCGGCCCTTAGAAAATCTTTGTTCATATCTATTTATAAGCAGAGGAGAAATGCCAGTAGTGTAGAGAAAGAATGTCAATATAAAGCAAAATGATTTAAGCTGGGTGTGGTGGCTCATGCCTGTAATCCCAGCACTTGGGAGGCTGAGGCAGGAGGATTGTTGTGAGTTCGAGACCAGCCTGAGCTACAAAGTGAGCTTAAGGCCAGCCTGAACTGCATAGTAAGACCCTGTCTCAAAAAGACCAAAAAAAAAAAAAAAAAAAAAATGACTTAAGGCTGGAAAAAATTCCCAAGAGCAACAAAGTAGGAAATACAATATGTAGAGTAGAGGTGTCAAAGTTCAGACAAAATGGTTTTTTTTCCTGAGACAAAAGGAAAGAAATATAGTTATACAAAATTTTGCAGGTTAGATGGGGAGGGCACCTGTTACTGGATATGTGAAGACATCTATTTTTCATACGAAATGGAAAGAAACAGAAGTTTTTGTGCTAGATTAAAAAAAAGTGGTTGGAAAGTTAGAGAGAACTGTGGGAAATTTTGAATACTGGCTCAGAGTGATGTGAAAGACCATGGTTATAAATAGATGAATTGCTAACAATTACTGAAAAGAGAGAGGGGTTTCTAAGCCATGATCTAGTGGAATTAAGATAAAGGATAAATGACTTTTGCCCAGTAATTTTTTTTTTAAATGAAGTAAACGGGCAATGAATAGAATCTGCAATTGGAAATGGAATGGCTGCCTTCATCTTTTTATATACTTCTTAACTATTCCTTTGAACAATCTGAGGAAAAATGGTGCATGCGTGTATGCATGCGTGAGTGTGTGTGTGTGTGGGGGTCTGTGGTGGTTTGAGTTTACAAGAAGGAAGATTCCAACTAGTAAACAGAAATCACGACCATGGAGTGAGAAAACATTCACAAGGCATTTTGCAGCCTAGATTGAAGAAATAATTTTCAGGCATCAAAACTTCTCAACATGAGGTGTCATGAGCACAAACTGAAAACCACGTGCCTTTGACCTGCGTCTTTAACACATGATCAGAAAAGATTGAAGAGGGCATCAGTCTTTACAGTGAAAGCCACCTGACATTTTTATAAACACCCTTTTCCTCAAATCTCTGGCTTATCTTTTTTGTTGTTTTTTGACTGCTTTCCTGTGAATGTTTCCATGTCTATAATAAAGCGCAGTTAAGGATTTAATTCGGTTGTTTGTGTTTCTTTAACACTGAAAAATGGGGATGCCTCTTATACTGGAGGAATAGGGCATTTTTCCCCTCCAGAGAATGAAGCAGGCATACAGAGGTAAAAGGATAAAGTAAAGCCAATTGATTTCATGGGAAGCTAAAAGATGGAGCTGAGTCACGTGATGAAGGTTGGTATCCACAGCACAAATGAGCTTCAGTCTAACACATTTATTAGACAGTCATTCTGCAGCCATAGTCCAGGCTTCCACTGGAGACAGAAGTGCCAGGTCTCAGGAGAAGCTCTGGTCATTCCCGGGTGTGCATATGACTCTGTACGAAGAAGGGAGACCTAAAAAATTGGGTCACACTTGGTGTTTTCATAGATGAATTGTCCGATTCTCATTTTTTTTGACTGAACTACTTATCAGTTTTACAGAAAGCACGTCTGCACACCCAATTGCTCATAATTACACTCATCTTTTTTTCCCAATTTGCACTTCATCAGCTTCCTATGTAAAATTGTCATTGACTTTTCAAAGGCAGGAAGGAACCCACAAGCATCTGCTTACATAACCGATGCACCTTCTAAATGGTGCATCAAAAATCAGCAAGACTTCCCGTGTGCATGTAGGGTTAGGAGCACAGCGAACATCTAGCTATGCTTGAGGAGCTAAATTGTGGTTGCTGTGGAAACAGGGCTTAACTTTCAAGTTTTGCACTGTGGCGCAGAGAAAATTTTAAATCAACTGTGCAGTAATGTCAGCTTTTTCTGTGAATATGCAGCATCCGTTCCAGGAAATGGCATGAATGGAAGATAATTACTGCTTGAGACTGACAACATCAAAGGCGCGCATATGCACGTGAGTGCGGGCGCGAGCATGCGCGCACGCTCACACACGCACTTTTCGAAGGGTAGGGGCGCGCCGTGTTTTAATGTGTAAGAATTGCATTTTCGACTCTTTTTATGAACTGATTTTCAATGTCATTTCACTGTTCATCAGGGTCATTTGGAATGGGATTTTCAAGGTTTTTTTTTTTTCCCTGAAAACAGCGGTTTTAAATGATTTCTAACATTTTCATCATAGATTCCCGGGGATGCATAAACATTCCCGTCTCACACAGCTATGTGTGATCTTGTTGATTCTGGCCTTGCCTCCTCATGTCTCAGCGGCCTTTGTTATGTCCACAGCCGTATCCGGTTTGCTGTTGGCTCAGCTCCACTGACATTCTTCTTTGGCCAGTCACCCAGACTGGCACAGTAACTATGACGAAAAGCATTTTTTTAACCATTCCAGCTGTAGAGTGAATACATATTTAATGAAACTAATAAGCGTTTTGATTTTCTTTTTGTGAGTACAGAAAAACTACTATCTTTTTTTAGGGCTTCAGTGTTTTCATTTGGTGCCCAGTCATGTTTATTTTTGTAAAAATCTGCACAAATCCTACCAGGACCCAAACTAAAGATAAGATAAAAAGGCACAATTCATGGGGAAATACACAAAATTATTATGCCTTACTGTGGAAAATGGTTGTTGTCCTATGTGTTTTAACAGTCTCATTTAATTTATTATGTATTGTACCTTACTTTAGCCAAACTTTCTAAAAGTTATAATTTCTTTTCAAGTTCATTACATACATTATGGATTTTTATCATTTATTTCATAATCCTTTCTTCTTATATAAACTTATACAGGTGGTTATATAGACTGTTGGATTAGCTTTGCCAACAACTTGTGAAGACTTTTTTGCTTGTTGAAACTTCTGTCCTTTATGCCCATATATGATTTATCTTGATATATTCTTCTATTTTGAACACATCTTCCTGTAGTTTAAAAAAATACCAGGGCAGAAGAAATACATGTCCAAAGACTTGTTTGTGTTAAAATACCACAGCACCACCTTTACATTCAACTTGAAATGATGTGGGTATAAATAAAAATTTTTTTCACTTCGACTTCCACATGTGTGGCCATTTTCTTTGTTTTGTGAAACTGCTTGAGATCCAGTATGTTGGTCCCTTGGGCCCAGAAATGCATTATTAATTTTATTGTATATACAGTATCGCAATTGATTATAAACTATATTATTATGCTAAAGTCAGGTGCAGAAACACAGTGCACTTTTGTGATGGTCATGAGAGTATCGTGCTCGGCAGGCTTCTAATTGAGAATCCTGTTCTTCTCTTTTTTTGGTGACTGATTCATACATGGGCATTCAACTCTAGCAGCTCAAATAAGAGCTTCGGGTGGAAGTCAATGTACAGGCCCCAGGAGAGAAATTTATCTTCTTCTGGAAATACAGACTATAAACACTATGCAAGTCTAGTGCTGCCTAGGTGCTCTCCCATGGCCCATAGAAGAACACGGCTGCACAATGATGCTAACCTAGGAAAGCCAGAAAATTTAGGATTAGGAAAGGGTTTAAAAAAAAAACAGCAATAATTTTAATTCCAGAATCAATTACCTTGAAGAGGATGCTTTTCATTTTATAGAGCCATATTGAATTACAATTTTGTTACTTTACAAGTAAAAGAACCTTTAATAATACTACTTTCTTTTAGGTTGATAAAAATGAAATTAGAACAAGTTTCCCTTCTCTGATCATACATGGCGGGAGTTTCTTGTGTGTAGTATATCAAAACACACACTGTGAAATTGATGATTTTATGTACTTGGAGGCTTTGTGAGTTTTATCAATTTTGTTTCTGCAAAATGAAAAAAGAACTAAAATCTCCCCAAAAGTGTGATTAATAGCTGTTATGGCTCATTCCCCGTGTATGGCACTTTTCTCTCATTAATTGTCATGTTAAAACACAGAAAGCATACTTGTGTATGTGTATATGTATAAGCATACTTATATATGGAATACACATACATGCGTCCACACAAATACACATACAGTAAGTCCCCAAGTTATGAACACTAGAGTTGTGAACTTTTTGCAGATGTCAACATAACTGCTTTACAAAGTTTCAAAAAATCATGGAAATAGCTTGCGAGTCTGTTACACAGTGTCGGAGTTGTGCTGCTATGTACTTACCTATAGGGCAATAGTATACCATATTTTGTATGTGTTTAGATTTTTAAAGTTTTAAATTGTGTATTTGTATCACAGGTGTACAAAACTTACTTTACAAATGAACCTGATTTATAAATGAACATTATTACCATGGAATGGAACACATTCACTTAACAAAGAGGGTAACATCTAGATGCTGTCCTAAAGCCACAGGTATTCACAGTGGAACTTTCTGGAGGTGGCTGGATCACAGGTGTGTGATTCTGGATGAAGGGTGTAAACAGCTGCACTCCTTCACTGATTGGTTTAGTGAACTTCTGGGGGTGGGTAAGGGGCAGGCCTACCCCAGATGTGGGTCGGGCCAACTAGTAGACGTGGAGCTGGAATGGACTGAAAAAGGGGTACAATGCTTGCTGCTGGATACTTGGTGCCTGCCTTGTCTTTTTTTTTTTTTTTTTTTTTTTGGTGGAACAAGGGATTGAACTCAGACCCTTGATCTTTGCCAGGGAAATGCTTGATGCTTGCCTTGGCACAGCCATTTCTCTTCGGCCATGCCTCTTGGGCAGGCCACCCTGTGTTGGAGCCAGCCAACTATGGACTGAAACTTCTGCACACTCTGAGCTGAAATAAACCTGGTAAACTGGTCCTCCTTCAACTTGTGGGTGTTGAATATTTTGCCCCACCATGAAATATATATATTGCCAAGTAAACTGAGACTATGTTGTGCTACCATATTGTGCTACTATAGGATGAGTATATTTACAATATAGACAATGTTTTTACAATATAAACAACAAAGATTTTTTTTTTCTCAAAGCTCTAGTGCTCTAGAGCCTGAGAAGTTCACTATATAAAAACTACATCCAGTGAGATTTTCTTTTTGTGTTACCCTAGGGCAGAGAGTGATAGGGTGAGAAAGGGCATCTGAATGCTGAATTCTCCCTATAAGGAATCCACTTCTGTGACTCGGTCCCAAAACAGAGACATTTTTCCATTGAAGAGAGCAAAGCCCAATGATCCAGTCACCTGGTGAGGGTCTTGTCTCTCAGGACTGTCGCATAGAGGATTTGACTTCTAAGATGTGAATGTGTAGAGACGCAGTCAAACCACAACACTATACGTAAGCATGTTATGTAGGTAATTCGTAATTTGCAATAATATGTAATAAGTAATTAATAACTTGTGCTAGTATGTATTGAGCTTATTCGTCATGATGCAGTCCTATCCAGGGAATGTGCGGCAAGCTTTGTACTTGGGGGTTTCTGATTATGTCCAGTTCACTGTCCTTGAGGAGGTCAAGGTGCGAAGTCTTCACATGCTCACAGCTTTCTTTAGTTCAGATCAAGAAAAGTACTCTAATTATTCATCTTATTTCTTTAACTGTATCGTAACTATAAAGATAAGTAATATATTTTATGAATTGCCCTGAACATGTATCCTAAACTAAAATTTCAGTAGTCTGGTTTGGGAAGTTGTATTGATATTTTTGTACAATTTTTATATGGAAGTGTTATTAAATATTTGGATAAATTTTCTGGACTAAAAAAAAAAGACATTAGATAGCTTGAAATACTGCCCAGCAATATTTTCTACTTTCTAACATATTGAAAAGTCTTTTCAAACACTTCAGACTTTAGGGTCTTGTCAAAGATATAAAATAAAAAATGACAAAAAATTGAAACGTAAAAAGAAGAAAATAATTGTGGGCTAATGGGGCCACAGAAGATATATTATTTCACCTTAATAGATGCATCTACATCTTTATCAAGATTTTGACAAACAATTTTAATCCCAATTTCCATCAAGTCTGCATCACAATATCTTTCTTTGAATTATCAAACATAAAACCATAATTTTCCATTTTTCAATTTAAAATGTGTTTGACATTTAAATACATTAAAAATGTATTCAAAAGGTTTTTGACAGTTTTGCTTATGAAAATAATATTATGTTCTGTGGTGGACATTCCTTTAATAATCTTTTGTTTTATGGCTTCATAGAAGGCATAATTTTAGTATCGGCAAGAATTAACCTAAATGTTAGACACTGATACTTAGTCCATCTGGGATAAGTCTTTATTTTTAAATGGCACGATTTCTGTATTTGGACTACAATAAATGAATAAGTATATCACTAGCCTCCAATTTTTTTTTCCATATTTTTAGGGAAAGGTCTACAGGGTGTTCAGAGTCTCACTACTAGATTGGACTCATAGTGATCCTCCTATTTACAGCCTCCCAAGTACTGGGATTATAGGCACACGCCACCATGCCCAGTCTCAATTCCCATCTCAGAGCACACTGGGATCGAACCTCTGGTCCTTGGGTCTGCTTGCAGGTGCTTTAATCTGCTGAGCTATTTGTCCTGCCCTTTTATCCCCTTCACCTTCAAATTTGTATTCAGTTTCTCTACAATCTGCTTCTTGCTTTCCAAATAATTATCTCTACAATTCTATGAGGAACATTAAACAGTTGACCTTTCATTTCTTTCTTTCCACATAGCTGGGTCATTTGTAACATGACACATTTGCGGTCCCACCGCTGAACGGGGCGAATCAGAGTGCTCCAGTATGATATACAACCCTTACAATAATGAAGAGATTTGGAAGGACAGAGATTTCTTCTTGCGTGTCTGCATTTCCCTGATGAACTATCGTAGGGGATGGGGGCTGATGCTCCCAGGACTCACTTGTCATAGAACAATAGGTATCGATGGACTTAATCATTGGTGCTGGTTGTACCACAACTTCCTAGGCTGGGGGACAATTTTGTACTGTTTAGGACAAGGTGCCTTAGACGCCACTAGAAACAACTTGCTTTGAAATCCAATTAGGCGCGTCTTTTCTCACACCACTATCGTAAATACATGCTGCTATGTGTCTGACACGGCTTGCAGTGTCACCAACACCACGTGCAGTCCGTAGCTTCTCATTATCAATTGACCTTAAGAGGATTGAAAAATTTAACTCCTCTTCACACAATTCTGAGAGCCTCTGGGTTAAAGAAACTGCACATCTGAAATGAAAATTACAGTGTCTCTAAAGAGTTTCATATTTCTGCTTCAAAATTGATTGGAAAATGAATACATACCACTGTGGTCTGCTCTATTTCTTTCCCTCTTTATACTTTTAGTGCATAATGTAATAGTAAAAAGGGGGAACTCTTAGTGGCACGCTATTCAGATTCCTTTCCCAGCTTGGCTAGTTATTCTTTGTGTGACTTTGAGGACATTGCTATTATTATTATTCTTTTCTTTTTCTTTTTTTGGTGGAATCAGAGATTGAACTCAGGCCCTTGCGCTTGCCAGGCAAGCACTTATTCTCCTGAGCCATCTCCCCAGCCCTGAGAACATCATTCTAATGTGATACATCTTCCTTATCAGCAAAACAGGAATTGTGACCATGTGATGAGTCTCTGTTATGTTGTTTTTGCAATTGTAATAGCAGTTCCAGCCTTTTATCATCTCATCATCTCACTTAGGTACCATTGCAAAGATGAATTCTAGTTTTACACTCTAAGAATAGGAAACTTTGTTATCAGCACAGTCTGGCTGGGAGTGCTTTTAATCAACTTAATAGGTTGATGAGATAAGTGTTTTATAAACTCACATGACTGGGTATGGCTATATCCAGGGTTCCAATGTTTGATCTCTCTCTCTCTCTCTCTCTCTCTCTCTCTCTCTCTCTCTCTCTCTCTCTCTCTAACTGTCTGTCTCTGTCTGTCTGTATCTCTTTCATTCACACACACAAATTGGGTGTGTTTTGTGTTGATTTTGTTACAGGCAAGTAGGAAAATAAAAGAAGACTGTTCTGTCTTCTCAGTATGAGGTCTTACTCCCTTAATAGAAGGTAAAAGACCACTGCTATTTCTATCTAGCATTTTCTGAGCACTCTGTTTGGCCAATTTTGGTTCATGTGTTTGCCCCAAATAGTCTCAGTGAGTAAGAAGTTTTCTATTACCAAGTCACATACCTCAGTTACAGCCCATGTCGAACTGGGGAAGACAGGTCTGCTTAATGGACAACCTTGCCAGGAATCAGTCAGAGGGGAGAAGAAAATACTATGACTTATAAGATGGCATCAAGGAAAATAAAAATCCACTTGTGTCATTGCCACTCCGTCATCTATGCCCTCTCCTCATTGTCATCTGTCCTCCAGGTTGACAGTTCCACAGACGTCTGGAGCAAGTGCCAAAGCCTATCCATGTGTTCCATTTACTTGACTTTTTATCTGCTGCTGGCCCTTCTGTTCTATCTCTGTAAATAGCCAGAATCCTGCTGCTGCTTCCCCAGGTGCCACTTGGGGCATGGTTCTGGATTTAGGTGTCAACATTTCTGTGGCAGCACCCGTCATGCCCCCTGCTCAAACAATTCCATTTTGAGCTCCAGATAAAAGTAACTATATGAATACATCAAAAAATGGTGAGGCCGGTGGCGGGAGGGAAGCCCAATGATACCATTCTTGCATAGCAAGTGTGAAGCCTGAGTTTGCTGGACACACACACACACACACACATACACACACACACACACACACACAATTTAGACAATCTATAAAATCTAATTAATGGCAGATATTGATAAAATTATCGTTGTCCTGAGATCTCTAGAGACATGTTTGTATTAAATGATATTTCCTATGATAAAACAAATAAGAGGGAGTAAAATTTGGCAGTTGTTAAAGAAAGCAGTTCAACAATTAGAGCAAATGCAGCTAACCTTCTAAAGTTCATCTTAAGACATTGCAAGATGATTTCATCTGCCCTCTCTTCATTATTTTTTTTTTTTTTTGATCCTGGAAAAGATCTAATACTTGATGTATTCAAAACATGCAGTCCTTATTTGATTCCAGGGACTGCCAAATGAATAAATAATATGCTCATACTTCAGGCTTCATCTGATTTTATTCAGGGTTACTATTTTTGCTCACTTGCTGTATTTTTTGTGTCCTACTTCCTCCTGTACTTTTTTACAGATAAAACATTAGATGATTTCCTTTAATCTTAAAAGGCTTTTCATAATGATAAAAAATATAACTCTGAACTCCAAAGCCAGGTGCACCTTTTAGTTCTCAACAGTGACAAAGGGTTCTCTCCAAATGCTTTCATTTGATTGAAATACCATCAGCAGCCATGTTCTTGCTTGGCCAAACCTGCGGAGAAGTCATTCATGCATTCAAATGCTACGGCTCTGTGCATTTGCAATGTGTGTCTACAGGGATTTTGAAGGCAATAGCCCTCTGCTGTCGAAGCTTCACTGTGGCCTTCTTATGCAGAAGTTCTTAGTTTCTTTTTTTTATTATAGTAAAATACTGAAGGCTGGGTATTTTATCCAAGGAAGAGGTTTGTTTAGCTCGTGGTTCTGGAAGTTCAAAAGCCATCATGCCAAGATCTAAGGGGTTCATCTCTCAGCATGGAATCAAATAAGGACTGCATGTTTTGAATACATCAAGTATTAGATCTTTTCCAGGATCAAAAAAAAAAAAAATAATGAAGAGAGGGCAGATGAAATCATCTTGAACTGTCTTAAGATGAAACTTAGAATGTGACGCAGGACAGAACAGTGTGTATGTGTGTGTGTGTGTGTGTGTGTGTGTGTGTGTGAGAAGGAGGGCCCACTGACACGATAGGTAGCAGGAGCTCAAATGACTTCCCCCTAGGACGCTCCTCTCAGCCTTTCCCCATGAGAGCCAAGCTTGCAGTCCATCAGCTTCTGAGGGGGACATTGAAACTATAAGTGAAGTATAGAAGAAGTGTTTTATAAAACGCTTCGTGGACTTTATCATTAATATTATTTTTATAATTATTACTCATCGCCTATCTTGATTAAAGTTACCCTTTTTTTTCTGCCAGGAGATGAAAAAGATTTGAAATAGTCATTTAAGAAGGGCATAACCGAATGTTGTCAATGCCTTTGCAAATGCCTTCTTTTAAAAAACAATATGTATATATGTATTTATTGTAGTTTAGTACATGGTTTATAGGGTCTACAGGATCTCACTACACAGATCGGATTCATAGTGATCCTCCTGTTTTCAGCCTCCCAAGGGCTGGGTTAACAGGTGCGTGCTACCACTCCCAGTCTCAATCGCCAGCTCAGTGTGCCCCTGGGGTCTGGGCCAGCACAGCAAGCCCTAGACCGAACTCCAGCCATTGCGTCTGCCTAAGTAGGTGCTTTAACCAGCTGAGCTATCTGGCTGGCCCTATATCTTTTTTTTCTTACTTTTATTAAATGCTAAATTTGAACTTTGTTTTGGTTTGTAGAAGTCTTCAAGAGTTTTCTGAAAGGTGGTTTGAACCGTGGGGGCACAGAGTGACTAAGAGTGACGTCAAGAGGTAGGCCTTGTCAGCAGTGGCCGGTTACCGGTGGGAAGGGACCGGGTAGAGGGTGTCCCCTACCAGACTCTTTCTTTGCTTTCAGCCTGCTAATCTCCATGGTGCAAGCCACTTTCTTCCATGGCAGAGCGCTTCCCTGTGTTACTTCTGCTCTGTGGCCAGACAACTATGGACAGAAACTTCCAAACAATGCAAGCCAAAATAAATATTGGCTCATTTGACTTGTTGGTGTCAGGTACGGTCCTCAGCAAGCAGAAACTGATTAAGACATTGTTTTTTACTCAAGCTGTATGGTGTGGGTCCCAAACTCTCATGAAAAGAAACCTGGGTCCTGATGTGGCTAATTTGTAATTACCTTGAACAGCAGCATTTCCTAAAGTCTTTTAGCTACTTGTGTATGCAAAACGAAGGCCTGTTGTTAAACTTCATCATTTTATTTTTGTGTGGTACTGGGGATTGAACTCAGGACCTTGTGCTTGCCAGACAACTGCTTATTCTGCTGAGCTATCTCCCTAGCCTTATCATTTGTTTTTGACATATGTTTGTATATATAATAATGACATTCATTTTGAAATATGTGTAATTTTTCAATCTCCTTTTCCCTCAGTATCTCTCCTTTTGCCTTCCATCTCCCAAATCGCCCCTTCTCTCCTACCATCTTTCCTTTATGTTACTATAATTTATTTATATTTGAGTGCCTCGTATAAGAAAACCACGTGGTATTTAGCTTCTGCATCTGGCTTATTCTGCTGAACATTACTTCCTTGAGATACATCCATTTTACTATATAAAGCTTAAAATTCATTCCTCTTTCTGGCTAAGTAGAATTCTGTTATGCCTATATAGCACATTTGTTTCATCTGTTCCTCTGCTGATGGGCATCTAGGCTTTTTGCCAGTTTAGCTGTTAAATTTGTGCTGTTTGAAACATGGGAATGTGTTATGTCATTTGCTACAATGGCCTTTACTTTTTCAGGACAGAGCTTTTCTAATGACAGTATTCTATGTGGTCAAGTAGAAGTGTGTTCATTTTGTAAGTTGTGCATACCAATATTCCCAGCCTATACAAATATAACTTATAAATTACCAAATAACATGTGTGCTGTGTACCTATAAAATTATGCACTGAGTAGCCAGTATTTTTATGATGTTGCTTATGATAAACTTGTATTTGGGGTGTTATTTTTGCTCCATTTAATCAGGTATAAATTTATATTGCATTATACTAACTCTATTTTCTCCTCTTTATTAAAGAACTCTCTTTCTTAATATTTGGAGCCATGTTTGTATCCTAGAACAGGGATGTTTGACAATTCTGCTTTAGGTAAGTTCCAACATTGTAGGCCAGTTTATGTAACCATGTTAATACTCTCCTTTAATGGACTGATATTGAAAGAAGTTGCTTTATTACCCAGAACTGCCGCACGGATGGTGTTTCATGTGCTCTTTACTGTGGTAACTGACAGCAGAAGCCCGGGCTTTGAGGAAGCTTTGTGAGGTGCTTGTCTCCTGCTGGGCCTCACTGTACTAAATAGTTCAGCCACAGACTCCTCATTAGACTCACATTAGAAGTCAGCCCACGCTTCTCTGCCTACACGGAGATGAGTTCTCCTTCATGGCTCACATTGTTGTGCTTAGGTAGAGTGGGCAAAGTCCATCTGCTGCTCTCCTTTTTCTTTCCTCTTCTATGTGGTTGAATGAATGTGTGATCATTTTGTGATTTCTAAGTGGCTAAGTTTTTTGTGATATGCTCCTGTGTGAGCTACACCCCGAGCTCAAAGTCATTGTACTCTGTGTGCTTACCACCAGACGAAGACAGTTTCTCTCTCCTGTGTATGTATGCATTTAGAACAGGAAAAATCTCTCTCTCTCTCTCTCTCTCTCTCTCTCTCTCTCTCTCTCTCTCTCTCTCTCTCTCTCTCTCTCCTGTGTATATATGCATTTAGAACAGGAAAGAAGAGAAAGGAGAAGGTGAACTGAACTTAGAATTTTCTGTTGAACAGAATGAAACACTAATATCCAAGTACTGCAGATTCTACAACCAACAAACTCCATACCACTTGCAACATGCTTTGTATAAACATGACATATTTTCCCCTCTATAAAATGAAGGATTTAGCATTGCTGGAAAGCATGAAAAAAAATTGGATAAGATGAATGTGGGCATATGAGTCACATTTAAGGCAGGCTAATGCTATTATGTGCCAAAACAAATCTCTTTCAAATCAAAATGCTCCAAGTCTTGTTGCTCACATCCCAATCCATAGTGAGTAGTGTGGTTTTTGGGAAGCCCTTTTGTGGGGGCTGCCTTAGGGACCTGACAGGGGCTTCACTGTCTTTTAAGTTATCTCCTTCTCCATACAGAGATAGGGGAAAGTGGGAGATAGAATAAGGGATCCTGAGCAGAGTGAGAGATAGGGAAATAGTTGAAAATACGTAATTATAAGAGTCACCCTTCAAAGTGCATCAACCTTATTTGTTTTGCTTTTTATTGGCCAAACTACTTACAGAACACAGCCTTACTCCAAAAGAATTCTGGCATAAATTTTAATATATTTGATTAAGAAAACAGAATTAGTGAGTAGTTACATAGTGCCTTGTGGGTACCAATACATTTTTCATAATTTCTGGAAGCTAGAACACGTTCAACCTCTTCCAAAGCTGTTGACACCCAGTTTCACCAGTCTTGGCACACAGCTCCGCCTCTGGGGCTGTTCCTTAGCTGGTGTTTGTGCTTCCCAATTGGGACTGGCTGTGACTTGTGGCCTAAAGACCTGTGTTAAAAGGTGCAGACTACAGTAGTTCCTCACTATCTCGTGATTTGATTTTTCACAGAATTACTGTTTTGCGGGATTTCAAAAAATATGAATCTAAAGTATTTATTGCAGATTTTTTGCCATATTGTGGGATTTTTGTGGTACTGTACAGTATATGTATGCTGTTTAAATCAACGTAGGCTTACAAGTTTAGAAAAATGGCTAAGGACATTAGAAATGTTTTTAAGTGTTGGAAAGAGTGTGGGAAAGGCTTAGAAAGCCAAAATAAATATGGCGTTCTGACTTCGCTGATTTTCACTTATCACGGGGGCACCTTGTGGGTAAGCTACGCCGTAAGTGAGGGACCACTGTACACGCACAGCCTCTTCCAATCAGTGCTCAGTTATTTAAAGATGAAACAAAGAGAATATGAACACAAAACATCAGGATTATGAATGTAAAGGAAAAGTTCCTGATGTGTAGCAAATCAAAATGCTGCCAGTTAGACGATGCAAAAGCTCTTCTCTGGAGGGGAGAAGGTTTTCTCCAGTAGAATCTTAGTTGACTATCTGGAAGGCTTTCTCTTGTTCGTGTTTTGCTATATTTTTCATATGTCTCTATATTTTTTCCTTGCTGGACCTCTGGAATGCTTTTCATGTTTCATTCTTGTCCCTATTCATATCAATTGTCACAAACAGCAAGATTTTATCTTTTATGGTAGAGTACTACTCCATTGCATGCTTTTCCCTTCCATAATTTTATTGAAGAACAAATAGCAATGAGACAGTTTCAAATCAAGTTATTAGAACAGATTAAATAATTAATACATTTACATTGTTTTCTTAGTGGTTATTTGTTGTACAAGGTGGAGACATGATATGCTATTTACAAACTATTAGAGCAGATGCCTCTATTCAATGAATTAAGAGAATGTAGCTGTATACCTATCTTTTTTAAAGCTGAATTATAGTACAGTATCAATAATTAATACTTTTTACATTGTTATCTTCCTAGTGGTTACCCATATTACAAGAAGCAGACAGGATTGATATCCTGTCCAAACACTATTAGTGCAAATCTTTCTTCTCATAGAATTGTGCAAAAGTAGCTGTATATTTAACCTAACTTCTCTGTATACACAAACACAGAATGGTCTTTAGTTTTTGTTTAATCCTGCAGAGATGGGTATTCTATTGGCATTCATTTATTATAGGTGTGAATTCAGCGAAACACTTCAACATAGTCCAGCATTCCACAATAGTAGCGGGTCATCCGAAGAAATCGTTGCCTAGAGACATTTACAGCTCAGCATATTATTATGGTTTTATTTTATATACCTCATTTTTATACTTTTCTGTTGGATGGTTAAGACAGAGATAAAGGAAGACCTCTAGAACAAAATATGTAACTTTTGTATCTGCTGAGGTCAGTCAAGTCCCCTCAGGGTCCACTGCATGTTTATACAATATTTTATGTATTTATCAACTAATGGGTATTTAAATTTTTTCAGTTTAGTGACCACTGTAAATAATTTTACAATAAACATGAGAAGACAGATGCCCCTTGATGCGCTTATTTCAATGTTTTAGATAAATACAAATTACTGAGATTGCTGAACTGTATAATTCTTTCAGTTTAGTCTTCTTCAGGTGCCTCCATATTATTTTCCAAAATGGATATGCTAAATTAGATTCTTTTAGAGGGTATGTCAGGGCTTTGTGATCGCCCATATCCTCACCAGGATTTGCTATCTTTGGTGTTTTGGGTAAGTGTACTCCTACTGGAATGAAGTGATACTTCATTGGGGCTTGGTTTCTAATTTCCAAGATGATTAATCACAAGCCTTTTTTTCATATAATAGTTGGCTACTTGTATTTCTTTTGAAAAGTATCTATTTAGGTCTGTTGATCATTTTAATTACTTTTCTTTTTTACATTTTAATGAATACAAAATGGAATAAAAACAGAAATAATATGAAATTTCATTAAACAAAGTAATAGGAATTTGACAATGCTTACGTATTGTATAATGCTATCTTCATATTAGCTGTTTAGGTTGCCAGATATAAACCTGAATAACTGGTAAAAACAAATTATAAGAAGTTAAACAGAAGAAAAAAGAAAATAAAATAGAAATTTTAAGCATTAACTGCTCCTCTCAATAGACTGGCAGAAATCAGCAGTACAATTATCCAAACTCACCTGCATATACACATAAATATATCCTCCCCCTTCTTTCTTTTGTCCCTTTCTTCATCCCTGTCTTTTCCTTCCCATTGAACAGATTGTTTTCCTTCTACAATTTATCAATTGGACCTTTCAGATTTGATTTACTGTTTCAGATTCTCACACAAGTGAGACAATATAATGTTTTCACATGTGGGTTTGATTTATTTCACTGAGAAATAGTCTCTAGCTGCACCCATTTACCTATAAAAGCCTCAAATTTATCTTTCTTTTGTATAGCTGAGTAATACTCAATTGTGTAAAAATATCACATCTTTTTATTCATTCCTCAATTGATAGGCATTTGGGTTGTGTCCAAGATTTAGCTATGACAAATTGCACTGCTGTAAATATGGGTGCACATGTATCACTGTGGTATGATGTTTTCATTTATTTTGGAAAAATAGGAGAGGAAAAGCCTAAGTTCTGATGGATTCTGGCTGAATCATACAAAAATTTATAGATGTAATGCCAGCTCTTCTTAAACTCTTCAATGAAACTGAAAGGGAAGCAATTCTCCCAAACTATTCTTGTAGAAGCTTCAAGTTTATGTTCAACCTTCCTTTTATCTGATCTGTTTATAGACATGAACATATTAAATTAATCTTTATTTACTTGACAAACAGCATTTGGAATAGCAGATGGCTTTGGGCTGTATATGTATTCTTTCTTTTGGACTTAGTCATATATTGGGCAATCATTTGCTATATAATGATTGCTTCAGGAAACAGAGCAATTTATCTCAAAAGTACAGGGCAGACGTATGGTACATGGTCACAATGGCATAAACAGACACGCAGATGGCCATAGGTCGGTACAACCACCATCAGTCCTTTAGTCCTAACAACAGATTGTAAGAACCAGCCTGCCGTTAGGCTTCAAAACATACTCCACATATTGCCATTCTCGATTCGCTCTAAGAAAACATTAACTCACTTTTATTTTTAACTTCTTGTTTTAGATTTACTATTCTAAATCAAGGGACTGCCTAATGCTTTATGATTACCCTAGTTTTTCAAGTTGCGTTGTACATGGTGTCTGATTCACCAGACAACTTGAGTAACAAAAATACTTTCTACTTTGTTTGTTGCTCTGGGTGCGTGTCATTTATGTTTTGATAATGTTTTGGGCTTTGGATTCCTGTAGCAAAATGTTTTTTAAGTGTATTTCAAGAAGTATACTATTCATGGCCTTCATAAGCAGATATGGTTGTCAGCCATTGGACTTGTGGTTGTCACTTGCTAAGGTTTTCATTGTTGTTTTGTTTTTCTGTTTTTTATTTTTTTAATTTTTGGTAGATGTTACATTTTTGTCAGGATATGACAAAACCTACAACTTTTATGCTATAAAGGGATCCATAGATCTCTTCGCTATCCCATTTTCCAAGGGGAACAAAACATCTTCCAATTTTCTATTATTTTTCAAATAAAGTAGAGTTTGAGTTACAAAGGCTCTGCAACTGTAAACTTAAGACTCAAATGTTGTCAAGGTAACAATAATGTTTTGTCCTTTTCAATCATTACTTTTTTCTTTGTTTTATTATTAGGTCAAGACAAAATTGCTGCATTCTAAAAGTGAAACAAAAGCAACTCCAGTTTGGAAGTTATGTCGTGAGTTATATGTAGGTTGGAACTCACATTTTCATATTCATTTTTGTACTACTGTTATTATATAATATTTTACAATAACAATTTTTCATACCTTAAAACATACCTGGGAATGTTCTTTTTTTGTGGGGGAAGGGTCTACAGGGTATTCAGGGTCTCACTACTAGATTCGGATTCATAGTGATCTGCCTGTTTACAGCCTCCCAAGAGCTGGGATTATAGTTGCGCACCACCATGCCCAGTCTCAATTGCCATCTCAGTGTGCCCAGGGATCGAACCCCTGCACCTGCCTGCAGGCACTTTAATCTGCTGAGCTATGTGGCCAGCCCAAGAATGTTCTTTAGGTGTCCACAAGCTATGGGTTTTGTAAATTCAATTTAAATCTTTCCATCCAGAGTTCTAACAGAAGACTATAGAGTTCTACAGGCTGAGATGAAGTTTTAATTTACAACACAGACTTTATTAGTATTGTTTTTAAAAATATATTTAATGCAAGGTCTACAGGGTCCCACTACACAGATAGGACTCATAGTGATCCTCCTGTTTTCAGCCTCCCAAGCGCTGGACTTAGAGACACACACCACCAATCTCAATTGTAACCTCATCATGCTCAGGCGCAGGGCCAGCACAGCAGGCCCAGGATCAAATCCAGGTCCCTGCGTCTGCCTAAGCAGGCCTTCAATCTGCTGAACTATCTGGCCAGCCCTATATTAACATCCTAATACGTTTCTAATTTATAGTTTGATCTTGTTGAACTTCTAGGGCAATGCTATCACCAACATCATTTTACTTGCATGAAAAAAAATACTCTGAATTTCCTATTCACAAACTCTTAGGATCTCATTTTGCATTTGTGAGCTACTCTCACATTATAGAGAAATTGTCTTAGAAGTCTTCTCTCAGATTTTGAGAAGGCGCATTCACGGGTTTTCTTTTCACCTAATTCTTCTTGATATTTTTCATTGTTTACCAATTTGTATTGATGCAAATTATTCCTTACCTGTCTTTTCTTTACCTATCATCAGGGTTGAAATTGTAGGTCATCGAATCATATTGCACGAGCTGGAATTCTTGCTTCATCAGTGGTTAGCGATATGTCTTTATTCCTCCTGTTTAGTGTATTAGAGTTTCAAATTTTTGAACTGCAAACCATGGTAGAAATATTGCTTGTTTTAAGGTGAAGTTGCTATGATTAGACGATCTCATTTGAATTAAATTTAAAAGAGTATTCTGATATGTATTATATATTATATATATATGTATAGTATGTTAATTATTATGCTTTACATTATTTTTTGAATGAAAAAAATTATTTTATTTTATTTTTCTCCATAAAATTTTATTGAAGAAGAAATAGCAATGAGACAGTTTCAAATCAAATTAGTAGAACAGATTCAGTAATTAATACATTGCATATTGTTTTCTTAGTGATTATACGTTGTTCAAGGAGCAGACATGATATTCTATCTACAAACACTATTAGAGCAGATGTCTCTATTCAATGTATTAAGAGAATGTAGTTGTATACCTATCTTTTTTTTAAAAGCTGAATTATAGTACAATTTCAATAATTAATACTTTTTACATTGTTATGTTCCTAGTGGTTATCCATAGTACAAGAAGTAGACAGGATATCCTGTCCAAACACTATTAGTGCAAATATTTCTTTTCATAGAATTACATGAAAGTAGCAGCATATTTATCCTAACTGTTCTATATATACAAGTACAGAATAGTCCTTCCTTTGTATCCCCCTTTTTTTTGTTTAGTCCTGTCAGAGATGGGGTATTCTATTGTCATTCAATTATTATAGGTGCTTGAATTCAGCGAAACAATCCAACACAGTCCAGGATTCCACAATAGTAGTGGGTTATCTGAAGCAGGTGTTGCCTATAGCCATTTACAGCTCAGCATATTATTATAGTTTTATTTTATATACCTCGTTTTTATACTTTTCAGTTGGATGGTTAAGACTGAGATAAAGCAAGAGCTATATAACAAAAAGTATAACTTTTGTATATGATGAGGTCAGTGAAGTTCCCTCAGGGTTTATCCTGCAACTCTTTACCTCACTTTGTAGATCTTTTGTCAGTGTCAGCTCTGTGGACGATCACAGCCATTGCTTGACCAATTTTCTCTCTGTGAAAACCTGAAAGTTTCCTCCCCATGTGACTCTCCTTAGGCACACTATGGATCATTGATCACATTCCTCTGTGGCCACATAATCTCCTTGATCAGAAAATTTGGGGCACAACTGAGTTCTATGATGTTACAGTACAAATTCTCCTATGTCCTGAGTCTTCACCGACCTTGAAAGGCTAGGGCCAAAATGTTGGCTGACCTTTCAGCCTTTCTTTTTCTCCAATTTTTGATATGCAAACTTAGTTTGTTAACCATTCAGAAGAGAAGCTGATTATCACCCTGCAAAATATGCAGTTCATTTTACCCTATCTGACTAAATATCAAACATCTTAGGCTTAACGTGAAACAGTTAAGTACTGATGTATTGAATTTTAACTTCTTACAGAATATGAGGGGAAAAAAATAGTACTATACACATATTACACAGAAATTTAGAAATCTAGCCATATACAACCTTGTAGCAGAATTGTCTTTTAACATTGTTTCCTTGTGTCTTTTTTTTCATTTATTACAAAAAAATTTAATTGTGAGATGGTATGGTAATAACTGGTATGTCATGACAGGAAGTATGTATTTAGCAGACCAGAAATGCAGGCATTCAAAGCATGACCCTTCTATTACACATTGCTATCTTCAGTGAAGTTGCTTCATTCACAGGTATCAGTGTCTTTAGATAGTTGGATTGAGAATCCTACCATTTAACTGCTATTTTCAAAAACCTGCCTAAGATTTTCAGGATCTTTGCCTTGCCCATCTTTTCTGTACAAATGTATGGCTTTGTCCCTGTCCTGTTTTGCAGCTTTTCTCCTTGTCCTCTCCTCATTGTCCAATACTCAAGTTCTTGCTTTCTTTTTAGCTGTGTTATACCATTCTATTTGTATTGCTCCTTTTGATTTCTTATACTAGGGAGACTAAACAGTATTTGCACACATGAGTCTGGTTTACTTCACTTATGAGTATATGTTCAAGTGGCATCCACTTAAATATAAATGTTTCAAGTTTGTCATTCTTTATAGCTGAGCAATACTACATTGTATAAAAATACATCTTTTTCAACCATTCCTCATGTGACAAACATCTTTGTTGTTTCCAAGATTTGGCTATCACAAATTGTGCTGCTATAAACATAGGTACACATACATCACTATAATATGATGTTTTCAGTTCCTCCAGGAAAGTTCCCAGTAGGGGGATAGCTGGCTTGAATGGGATTTCCAGTCCTAGTTTTGTAAGGCGTCTCCACACTGATCTTCACAATGGTTCCACCAATCTACATTCCCACCAGCAGTGGAGAAGTGTTCCCTTTTCCCCACATCCCCTCCAACATTTGTTGTTGGCTAATTTCTTTATGATAGCCATTCTTTCTGGAGTGAGATGATATCTCAGTGTTGTTTTAACTTGTATTTCACAGATGGCTAGTGATGTGGAACATCTTTTCTTATATTTATTCACTTCTTTAATTTCGTCCTCTGAAAAGTGTGTATTCATTTCAGAAGTGCATTTCTGGATTGGGTCTTTAAATTTGAGGGCCATAATGTATCTTAGTTCTTTATATATTCTAAAGAGCAGACCTTTGTCTGAGTGCTTATTAGTTAAGATTTTTTTCGAAATTTGTGGGTTGTTTTTTCACTTTGTTGATAATTTCTTTTGATGTGGAAAACTTCTGAATAAGAGTTATTCCCAGTTGTTAATTCTTTCAAGTGTTTCCCATGTGAATACATGTTTGTTCATGAACTCTTACTGACTCTTGTGTCTTCAAGAGTTCCTCTTACTTTCTCTTCCAGGAGATTGAGTGTTGCTGTTTTAATGTTTAGATCTTCAGTCTATTTTGACTTTATCTTAGTGCATGGTGATAGACTTGGATCAAGTTTTAGTTTTCGGCACGTAAAAAGCCAGTTTTTCCAAAATCATTTGTTAATGAGGGTATCTTTCTTTTACTAAGTGTATTTGCCCCTTTGTCGAAGATCAGGTGGCTGAGTGTTTTTGTAAAGGCCTCTGCATCTTCTAAGCTATTCTAGTTTTCCTCAGGTCTTTCTTTGCTTCAAAATGAAGCTGTTATTTGGAATTTTCTATTATCCCAAAATGGATTTTTAAATAAGGTTTATTTGATTCATTTCCATCATAATGCCTAGTACATGTCTTCTTTATAAAACACTGACTGGATTTGTAAGCATAATCTCTGCTCTAAAGGACCTTCAAGTCTATTAAGATACATAATGAGCAACAGAAGGGTGGATCACAGCCTTTTTCTTAAGGCCAAGCTAAACACGAGCTTAATACTTTCATTCCTTTCCTTCCTTGTCATCCCTTTCTTTGGGAAAACTACCTTAAACCAGACCTAGAAGTTGGGCAGAAAAACTGAGAAGAATTTTAAGCCATCAAGGGAGGCGGGCAGGAATGTATGGGTCTCACCTGACTTTGATCCTATTGACAATTGAAATTAATGTGCTATTAAGCTTGACTACAAATTACTCTAAGCTTTATTAGAGAATTGCTCTGTGTTAATCAGCTTGGGGTGACATAATAAGATACCATAGGCAGGGAAGCTTAAAACTTGTTTTTTTTTTTTTTTTTTCTGGAAGCTGAAAACTCAGGTTCAAGGTTCCCATAGTTCTGGTTTCTGGTAGGAGCCCTTTGCTTGACTTGCTGATTGCTGATTTGGCCTTCCTGGAGCATCCTCACAGTCTTTCCTCTTGTGCACTCAAGGGAAGAATGCCCAGGTGTTTCACTGTGGTGTTTCATCTCAGGTGTTCTTCCAAGCACATCTGCCTTATTAGATTAGAGACCAGTCTTGGTGACCTCATTTAACCCCAGTCTCTTCATTGAAGACCATCTCTAAATATAGTGATGTTGTCTATTAGAGCTTCAAAGTTTCATGTGAAACAGTTCAACCCATAATGTGCTGAACACACTCACTGTTGTCTGTTGTATAAGAAACTAAATTATTCTTAATTCTAACAAATTAAAAATAACAAGACATAAATTTCGAGCATACAGGATTTGGATAAAGAAGTTTATCTCAGTGACTCTGGCTCAGCACCTCTTACAAATTTCTATTTGAGACATTAGCGGGTGCTGTCATTACCTGAAGGCTAGACTGGGTCTAGGAGGTTGGCTCGCTCGCATGGATCTGGCAGGACACCCGGTGCACGCAGGCTCTTGGTAGGAGGCCGGCATTCTTCGCTCTGCAGCCCTTTCTATGTTCTGGTGCAGCTGGATTCTCTCAAAGGAGGCGATTTAAGAGAGAAGAAGAAGGAGTGATGGCAATTTATTTCACAATCTGGTCTCAAAGACTCTGTAAAGTAGCTTTTCTTTTTAAAGCTTTGCCTGAAACACTACATAAACCAAGGAAAGGAGCAAGGAACAGCTACATAAAAGCTGTTTGCCTCTACAAAGTGCCAGTGGGTAGGGGAAGAACTCCACACATCTGTGTACTCTTGGCTTTGTCTATGTATTCCCTGAAAATGTCTCTGGGAAGCAGCATCTAGTACCTGAAGATAAAAGGAGAGCAGCATGCATTGTTTGTGCAAACGAACAGTGAAATACCACAAAGCTTTTCCTACTGTACAGAACTCCCAGTTCTGCTTTAAGTGATTTCTCTATATTTCTGTGTGCACAGTATGATAATTGCCTTTTGTTAACAAACTTCCTTTTTTCCATTTTAGTGATTAAGCATGGCCATGTCTCTTTTTTTAGTTTCACCTGGAAGAAACAATGCCATAAAAATAAAAAGCATTAATGGAAAGAAAAAGACTCCATACTGTCACTTTTTCCTGATTTGAATGACTAGAAGTGAAGTCCTCTGAAGGTGTGCAGAGGCAGGCACCACCTTTGAAGGGAAAATACCAAAGAATTTTTGTGGTTTAAACCCACCACTGCCTCCTAAAATATTTTCTGGCTTTTAAAATCTTTTTGTTGTAGATAATTGCAATTAATAGTAGACATAATTCGTTTTATATATAAAGGAAGTTAGAATTTCTAAGAAATAGATGAGTTAAGGGCAGGTGGGCTAGCTCAGCAGACTAAGCGCCTGCTCAAGCAAGTGCATGGACAGGGTTTGATTCCCAGAACCACATGTAGTGCTGGCCCTGCCCGTGGGTGTGCTAAACCAGCAACTGAGTCCAGGCATGGTGGCCTGTGCCTGTAATCCCAGGGCTGGGGAGGCTAAAAACAGGAGGATCATTACAAGTTCAAGCTGTGTAGTGAGACCCTGCACAAAATACAAACACAAAAAACAACCCTGCAACCAATCAAACAAAAAGAAATAGATGAGTTAGTTTGCTTACTGTAAAATTCAAACAACTCACCTATTGACAGTAGGCATGGAGAAATGGGAGAAACAGCCTGTTATCAGTATAAGCTACAAGAGCATGTAATAGCTGGTATTGATACTTCATAGCAGTTTCTAGTATAGTAAGGTAAAAATAAATAGTAATTGATTGAACTTTGCTTTTCATTGAAAAGGTGTTTCTTGAGGTATTATTGCTATAAAAAGACATGGACCTTCCCTGAAAAGAGCTAGATACTAGCATGAAAAAAGGTTGATCTGAAATTCCCTGGTCCATATTGCATAATTAAGGCTGTAATTATGTGCTTTGATTTTAGCCTTACACAATAAACAATGGCATAGTGGTGTGATTTCATTTCAAAATAGTTAATGGAAGATTCTTTTTTTCTGTACGTTGACCTGCTAAGTTGTTTCAAAGAGTAATAATAAAACAGCACTAAAAGACTGGCCTCAGATGCTATCACTAAATTTTTTCTTCAGATGTCAACAGATACTCTCCTTAACCTTTCAGTATTGGAGGCAAGATTTATAATTACTTGTAAATATTACTGTGCTTGGCACTGAACTTTCACAAAGTTTAGTGTTCTAATTTATGGCCTCGCTTCAGAATTGCAAGAAAAAAAGTCATCATTTTTTGGTACCAGGAATCAAACTCATGACCTCACACTTGCCAGGCAGACACTATACTGCTGCGGCATAGCCCGAGTCCCCCAAAAGTGATCTTGTAAATGAATTGCTGTGGAAGGGGCTTGGGAAGAGAAAACTAGAAATGTAGTTTCCAGAGATGAGAACAGGCCATGTAGAAATGTCTGATGTCTGTTTCTTTCACTATAAAATAAGAACTTAGGAATCACTCCAGGGCCTCCTGGTGTTGTACAGTTCTGCAATTATTATGGTATTTTATGGGAAGAAATTAGAATATCATCAATGTCCACGCTATGAAATACTAATGAACTGTAAAGGAAGTTTATTTGCTACGTATCAAACTATTTAATGTTTATTAGAATTTCAACACAATGATACTGAGAACAATTTACATTAATATTAAAATTTCATAAGAGAAATTTTTATATTTAAGCTAAAGATAGCTTTACAGGTAATTATGATGGCCAAAGAAAGCATTTGCTAAAAATTTTAGAAAGTGTAAAACAAAAACACACCACTATAACAACTAATATTCACATGTTAGATGGGACAAAAATACGATTTATAATTACTATCGCCGTCACTGTATAATGATGTTTTCTGGTGAAGTGATGACGTGTAGTAATTTTCTAAATGGATTATTACAAAGGAGATTAATGCAACAAAGGAATGCAATTTTCAGTCTGCTAAGACATGGTGCTAAGAATTTATATTTAACATCTCGAATTAGTTCATGAAATTGTTTAAGCCTACATGGAATATCCTTAGCTTGGGTAAATGTTTACTTTAAAGAGGAAGTACAGAGATTTGGCGCTCAAGATCTAATGGATGTGCTAAGTGACATTAAGCTGATTATCTGGTCATTATATTCCATAATATGAAGAGTTTGGAGTCCTCATTCCTCAAACAGCTTAAAGATATGAAACTTTTTTTTGAAGGTATGAGAATTGAAGTCAAACCCAGATTTAAGTGTCTTATCTTTGGCTCATTTATTCTGTGGTGTTGCCAACATCATGTAGCTGTACTAAGCTTTAGTTTTCCTGGCTTCAAAATTGAGATGCATTTCTCAGGGTTAAGGATTGAATCAGACACTGCATAAGTATGTTCCACACAGCAGGTTGTTTATATGTAGAAGCCTATGTTCTCCTTGAACCAATATACCCTTTAAAAGTGTTCTTACCTAATCTGTTTAATTTTAAGACTAAGAAGATTGGAGTAAATATATATTTTGAAGGTACTCTGTGCAAATTAAACTCCCTGGAATCAAAAGAACTCCCTAGCAGGGCACATTCTTTACTGTCGTCACTGAAGTTTATATTTACACTTTGTAAGTTTAAAAGCAGAACTGTTAATATCCCATAGCTCTGGGGCTAGGTGGAGAGTTTGGTGGTGGTCTAAGTGCCTGCCTGAAAAGCGCGAAGATCCGAGTTCAATTGCTGGTACTGCATGCTGTGCCGGCCCCAGAAGTGGGTATGGTGGAGCACGCCTATAATCCCATGATAGGGAGACTGAGACAAGAAAATCACTATGACTCTGAAGTGTGTAGCAAGGCGCTGTGGCAAATAAATAAATAAATAAATAAATAAATAAATAAATAAATAAATAAATGCAAATTAAAAAATAATCACATAGCTCTGTAAAAGTCTGACTGGCAATTTTGTTAATCAAATGCCAGATAACTTTCTCTGAAATTGAGAAAACCAGCTATCTTAACAGAATATACTTTAGCAACAGTGTCTCTGTCCTCCTACTCCTTTCTAGACTGATACCTGAAGTTTGGTTCTCACCGAACTCTGAGGTGCACTGCTACAGCAGACTGGGGCGATCTCTAACCCTTTAAATGTGGAATTTATGACTAGCCGAGTATTGGGTTAAATATTCCTAGGAAGGATCAAATTCACAAAGTGAAAAGACAGACTGTCTGAAGTCTAACGATACACTTTCAACTCTGCCTCATACAGAGGTAGATCTAATGTAATTCAGATAAAAAGACAGTTGAAAAGAGGACAAACATGTGAATTATTTTACTGATTACAAACTCCTTACGTGTACTGCTAATGCTCACCCTAGGGCTTTCTTCTGGGGTAGGCTGCTCTAATTCTGAAGGCTGCAGAGGCCCTTTCAAGGACCTGCGGTAGAGGCCCTTGCCACATTATTCTGGGCTCGTTTTGTCAAGATGACCATCTGGCTCCCAAGCGCGCCTTCTGCTGACCAAGCTGTTCAGCTGGGCATCTGTATCAGCTGGAGCCCAGGTGTCCACATGCCATGTTCTCCGCGGTTAATGTAACAATTTGGTTTTAATATTCTAGAAAAAACCATGGAGCACCTATGGTGAGGCTGCAACCCGCACACCTTTCTTATATCCATGTGATGCTACTCAGGCACTACTAATGATCATCAGATGGTTCTTGCATGGTGGTTTAACCTGTGGGTACAAGTTAAAACAGCATTTCTAGAGTTTATTTTGAAAGCTGTTTTCTAAAATGACGTTGTATGACCATCTATCCATGTTAGTCTTAACTGACTAATATATTAGGTGAGTTTTCACAGTGTAATGAATGATTCAAAGGTTTTAAAAAATCTCCTAAGTCCTAGTTTGGACAATTAACCTTATAATATCCTTAATAATAATAATAAAAATAATAATAATAGTAACACTCAAGATTCTTTCTGAGATTTTACTCTCTCCTGTTTTTAAGCATTAATTCAGAACTGGCTAAATAGGCTTTTTAAAAGTGTGGCTCAAAATTATCCTGATGATCTTACAATGATATTTATCAGTAAGTTAGTAGATATCAGTATAGGCCAGGGCCAGTAGATATTGATGAATAGTTACACAGATGAAATAATAGGGTATTGATGCAAGTGGAAATAAAGGATTGAACTGGCAGTGTCAAGAGCTCCTATTATCAAGTGGGAGACTTGCCGAAAGATTCCATTGAGTCAGAACAGCTAGAGAGACAAGGTAGGAGTTTAAGATCAGGGGACTGTGAACCTTGGTGAGGAAGGCTGAGTGGGAGGTAAGCCAAGAGAAGGATTTTATGCAGTAATTTGAGAGTTGTTGTGATGAAAATATTAATAATTCTTGACAGCAACAAAGAGAAAACATGAATTTTTAGAAAGAATTTTTAATGACATTGCTAGTTATTCCCCTCAAAAAGGGGCTCTTGGGTTTCCTGTGTAAATGTTTTATTCTCTTTTACAGAGGTGGATGAGTAGTACTGAAGCAGCCCATTAATTTTCTTCTGTTTCCTGATGGAAACAAACATCATTTCCATCTCAGCACAAATGGAAAAGATAGCATTTTGATAACTATATACCATGAAAAAAATGTAGACTCAGTTTCTAGTCATTGTGAAGCCATTTTAAAATTCAAACCACAATACAGGTGATCACACTCTGATATTTGTCCCTCTGTATCACATCCAGTCATTTATTTCCTGTCAAAGAGTTAATAGAGGCTCAGTACAGTGCATGCTGTAAGTTTATTTACTGAAATTCTGAAATTTGGAAAGAAACTACATCAAGCATTCAAAACCATGGAGTAAATCAATTATTAAAATTCTGAAGTTTGAAAAATGCAGTAAACATTCAAAGACATAGAGGAAATCAATAGTAATGTAGGGAAGGACTGAAATATAGGCATTCCAAATTAACATTTGTGGCACCTTTTACCCATCTATGCACTTTAAACCTGTGATTTAAGTCACAGAAAAAAATATATGCTTATATCTTCTCATAAAAGTGTTTAAATGCACTGGTTATGATCCCAGATGTACAGTACAGTGATTCTCTGTGGATATTTTTAAGGTTGTCAGCATGATTAATTTGAGATTACATTATTTTCGTTTGACATTAACTATCTTAGGCCTACTCTAGGTAAAATTGAAATCATTTGGTTTAGTAGTTGAGTACATCTTTCCATCAATGAATATTTTTTCCAGTTTTGAAAACTTTTAAGTGTTATCTAATTTTTCATTTTTATTGAAAAAGTAATACCTTCATATAATGTGAAATTCAAAAAGAATGAAAAATGAATTAAAACTAAAACTTTCTCTCTCCTTAGCCTAAACAGAACCCAACTTTCCTATCCCAGCAGCATCCACTGTTACTGATCTATTGTTTCTAAATTTGTTCTTTGAGAGTAAGCACATACACTTGCACAAGTTTTATTATTTTAGTAAGGAAGATATTATATATTAAGTATCACCCCTAAACAGAATAATCGTCTTTTCAATATCAGTTCAAGTAGAACTGTCATAGCCTTCCTAATTGTGCGAATCCCTCCACTGAACACACGAGCATAATTGATTTGAAGCTGTTCTAGGTCGTAAATATTGTCAGTGTTATGCTGAATTTCTTTGCAATGTCATTTTGCTTGAATCTGAAGAATCTCAATAACTCTGAGTGGAATAGCTTGGTAAAAGGATATGTAAATTTAAAATTTTGTAAATGTTTTCAAAGTTCAACGTACAGTATTTTTTTCCAGTGCATACAGGCATAGAGGGAAGTGTCTCTCGTTCCCACTCAGTCACAATATGCACAGCCAAACCTTCGGCTCTTTGTCCGTACGGTAGGGTAAAACAGTGTTTATTTGTAGTGAAAGTTTGAAGTTATCTTACATTTATTTTGACATCTTACTATTTTTAATATCCTATTTCCATGAAATGCTTATGTCTCTGGCCTTGGAGAAAGAAAATGGCTTGGTGTCAATATCTATACTGTTGCTTACTAAGAAGTCTTTATTCCAAGCCTTCTTGAGGGCAAATAGCCAAATTTCCATGGAGTAATATGAGGCTAAAATATGTGTCTAATTTCTCAGTTGTGTTGAGAATGCAAGTTTCTTGCCATTGCCACCTATAATTTTTAGCAATGACTGAAATTTGCACAGAACGGAGGAAGGCAAGACAGCCATTTTGGAGCATGGAAGAAATCGTGTTTTCAGGGAGGCCAAACAGTGACATGACAACTGACTTCAGATGCATGCTGTTGTTTGAGACATAAACCAACCAACCGACCAGCAAACCAAAATTTATCTTTAAAAGATATTTTAACTATTTTTACTTAGGCATTGCTATAGAAACCTCATCTGGACTTTAGTAAAAATGTATTGTATTGGATACTTGATTTTTATTGATTTCTAGACGCTAAAGTGATTGAATGGTTCATATGGAAATTTCCCCTCCAGTTTTGTTTTTGTACTTTATGACTTTCTTTCATTTTTTGTAATTTTTTGTTTACTTTTGTGTCATCAGATTGACCGTATAAATGTTCCTCTACAGAACCTAAATTTTGTCATTTTATTAAGAGTCCACCCTTCAGTGGAATGAGTATTCATTGTTTCAGTTGTTTTAAAAATCTCTGTTTTGAAAGTTTTCACAACATTTACCTTACAGGCTATCCAAAGTCTAATGCCAAAGGACAACAAACAGAAAACAGAGATAAAGTGTAATAGCATTAGAAGGAAACATGGGAAAATAACTCTTGGCAATAAAATGTGTGATTTTGAAAAATAAGTTCTGGACTAGATAGATAGCTCAGCAGACTAAGTGCCTGCTTTGGCAAGCACAGGGACCTGGGTTCAATCCCCAGTCTCATATGCCATGCTGAGCCCCCCCCCCACTGGGGCACACCGTGTCGGTGACTGAGCCCAGGTGTGGTGGGGAGGCTGAAAACAGGAGGATCACTATGAGTCTGAGGGTACCAAATATATAACTAAAAAAATAAAATAAAATAAAATAAGAAACAAGCTCTGATTTGAAGAAAAATTAGATATCATTAAGATAAAACATCTATTTATCAATAAACGTGAACACAAGATGCTATTATAGAATAGAGGATTTTTTCACATTTTTGGAATGATACTTGTATCCTGTATATATAAAAAAACTTTGAAAATTTAATAACAAAGACAGATGACTCAATAGATACATGACCAAAAGTGAAAATAATTGCATAAGACATAGGTGTATGCAAAAGAGCCCACACGGATACTCATCAGGGAAGCAGGGAACCACAATGTCTCCCCACGTTCTCCAAAGTACCTAATATTAAAATACTGACAATGTAAAGATACCGGTAAGGATGTAAAGTGATGGAAATCCTCCAAAAGTACTTTTGATAATGTGTATTTGGAAAAGTGTTTGACAAATTCTGCTGTAGCCAAGCATATGGATAACTTTGATCCACTGAGTCTATTTGCAAAGAAATTGTGTATGTCTGTCACAAACAGTATAAGAAATATATAATACTCCATAATGGAAATAGGTTACTTTCAATAATAGGAGAATAAAATAGGAAAATAAAAATAGTGTTTTCACAATATAGAAAAATTAATTTGTTTAATTAATTTTTATTAGTTTAAGCATAAAACTGTGTTAAATAGTGCAGAAAAATCTCACAAAATTATTAAACCATATATACTTAACAGGGTTGATTTTGCCTCTGAGAAGTTAAGCACTAGTTCTTGGAAGGGGAAAGTATTACTCTTATGTAGCTGTGGACAAACACACATACACACACACACATGCATACACACACACACACACACATGTGAGTGTGGTGTAAGTGTTCAGTAAGGGAAGTAAATTCAGAAGAGTTAATGTGCAGTGTGGTGACAGTGATTAACAATATTTTACTTTACACTACAGATTTGCTAAGAGGATGGTTCTTAAATGTTCACAACACAAATACACCAGTTACAAGGAAAAGGTTACTATGATAGATATGTTAATAAATTTGATTGTTGTGATCATTTTCCAATAGTACAAATATGTAAATATCAAATTATATCTAAAAGTATATACATTCTTATCAGTTAGTTACATTGCAATAAAGCTGGAAAAAAGCACAGCAGGATATGTAGTGCATAAATCAATGGAACATTACTGGCATTAACATTTTATTGAGATTATTAGTGTCTTAGTCATTTTCTCCATGTCAGAGACACAATACCTGATACCTGTAATTTAAAGAGGGAGAGGGTTATTTTAGATCAGGCTTTTAGTCCATAATTGTCTGGTTCCAAGGCACAGCAATACTATGGAAGGGCAGAGGAAAGATGCTTGCCTCATGGTGACCAGGAAGAGAGGGAAAGGAAGAGAGAGAAAAGGAGGAGCGGGAAGAGGAGGGGAAGGAAGAAGGGAAGGGGGAGGGGGAGGAGGAGGGGGAGGAAAAGGGGAAGAAGAGGGGAAACAGGAAAGGGGAGAGAAGGGGGGGGAGGAGGAGGGAGAACAGGAAGAGGAGGATGGGGAGGAGGAGGAGCAGAAGGAGCAGGAGGAGAAGGAGGAGAGGGGGGAGGAGCAGGATGAGGAGGGTGAGGGGCCAAGGAGAAGAAATGCCCTTCTGCATGCCTCCCCAGCAATCTGCCTCTTTCGATCACAAATCAGCTATATTTCCTCCGTAATTCAATCATCTTCCCCAAACCCAAACCATGAATCTATGGGGGGGGGGAATCTAGATATAAACCATCATGTTCAGCAAAATGTCAAACTTCACCAAAAATCTAAAACTTATTTAGGTACAACAAAAAATGAAAGGAAGAATCATTGTTTTAAGGGAAACACAGACAAGCCAACTAGATACCAATGTGGTCAGATCGCATGATTTTACTTATTTAAATTGAAACACAGATGCATGATGTTACAAGGCAGCACATGGTTACGCTTGGCTGGATGCGGCGGTGTGACCAGAGGGGATATGAGAAGCTTTGGGAATGCTATTTCGGCTCTTTTGCTAGAATCGGGAACTGCATATGTATAGATACTTAAGATTTGGGTGCTATATGTACATTGTGCTTATTAAAATAAAGGGCTTTTTTCTTTTTTTTGCTGAACCAGGGATTGAACTCAGGTCCTTGTGCTTGCCAGAGAAGTACTTATTCTACTGAGCCATGTCCCCGGCCCCAATATTAAGCACTTGGACCACATTACTTCTGCCTTATTAATATATGCTCATGTATGTCTGTTTTTTGTTCATCATTTATTGTAATGTATTTGTATATATTGTCGAGTATTTTTTTTCCAGTTTGATTGCAATATGACTAACCAATAGGAATTTTATATATTTTTACACATAATTTGATATTTTGAGTATTTGTATGTATTGAGAAATATCACAACCATCAAATTTATTAACATATCCATCATAGTAACCTTTTCCTTGTGACTGGCGTGTTTGTGTTGTGACCATTTAAGAACCATCCTCTTAGCAAATCTGTAGTGTAAAAGTAATTTTGTAACTTTACAACACTAAGATTGATTGTTTCTTAAATGAGTATCTTAAACTGTCCTAGAAACAAGGAAATAATTGCTTTCTTCTTTCATAATCTCATTTATCTAGTTGCAATAAATTGTTTTCCTTTTCTTGGTATCTATCTGTATATCTTTACTTGACCCTTATGTCACTAATACACGCTGTATCAACTTTTTATATTTTATTTATTTTGAAGGATATTGGGCCAGGGAAGCAGCTCAGTGGAGCAGTACTGTCTAGCAAGCACAAGGCCAAGTTTGATTCCCAGCACCAAAAAACAAAATAGTGAAAATAAGACCCCCAAAACAGTCTAAGAAAAGCCCTTCTGGCCAGGCGTGGTGGCACACATCTATAATCCCAGCCCTCAAGAGGCTGAGGCAGGCTTGATGAGAGGTTGAAAGCAGCCGAGGCTACAAAGTAGGCTCAAGTCCAGCTTGAACTGTGGAGTGAGACCCTGTCTCAAAAAAAAAAAAAAAAAAAAAAAAAAAAAGATTATTAATAACCGTAACAAAAAATGAGGAACTAAGGTATTTGCTGTATTTTTTACTCTTCATTCTTCTCTGACTATTTTCACAGTTGAAGCACTTCCACAACTTCCAAGATTTTAGTATATAGTTTTTTTTTTCTCCCTTCAGTATTTGCCTTCTGCCTCTGGAGAGCGGCCCTGTGTCTGACTGCTTTGCATTTTCCCAACACCAGGGCTGCAGGGCTGCAGCTGGCTTTCAGGCGCTGAAACACATCAGACGCGTGTTTGATTTCCTGTGAACAGCGCTTGCCTTCACTACTCACAGAATCCGTTCTGAATGATCCGTGCTGGCATATTCTATTTATTAAATACTTTAAAAATAATCCTTCAATGGCCCTCATGTAACTTTCATTACTCTAAAGTAGTTCTTTATATTATTTTAGGTTTGGAATTATAGATCTTGTGGTCATTCAAAATAGTGCTATGTTTCTATATCTCATTCTTCTTGTTTCTGATAATTCTTGAAATAAAAGAAGGTCTTAAAAGTTTATATTTCATAATGTGCCAGTTGGAATTCCTAGGTATGGTTTTAGAAAACTTCTGTTTAAGGAAGACAAAAATACAAGTGGTTTTTCTTCCCATGTTCTGCATTCTATAAAATGATGGATACATGAATTATTCTGATTTTATTATTGCACAATGAATAAATGTATCACAATATCATATTACATTCCATATGCTTGTATGATTGTCATGACAATTGAAAATATTTTAAAATATCATGTTAGTAATATATTAAATATGCTATCACACTATCAGGAATGGTTAATAGAGTAATATAATGCAATACAATAGTGCAGAAACTCAATAAAATCCCCTTGTTTGGTATCTGCTAAGGTGCAAATCTTTCAAACTTCAAGAGAAATGAAGGCAATGCTCTTTGTCATTCCACCCCATACCATCCCTGAGGACCCCATCCACATTAGCTTTCCTTCTGAGGTCCTTTAATACTGAATTGCCTTTAATACTCATTCATAATTTATCATTTGAACATAAATCTATTTCTTTTTTTCTTTCCTTTTCTCTCCTTTCCACCCTCGCCCTCTTCCCTCTTCCCTCTTCCTCTTCTCCTCCCTC